>JAHDVF020000344.1:0-137883 GCA_022606425.2 Lepidostoma basale | reverse complement strand
TTTAACTAATTCTTAATATTTTTCCGTTAACATCATTCTTGTTTATAGAATGTAAAAGCAAACCCAATCAAATTTCAAAATTTATAGCATATTCATGTAATTTTAAAGAAATCAATCTAATTTTTTTATTAAAATTTCAAGACTATTTAAATTATTTTTACCATTGTTTGTGAGCAATATTATTTTGCTAAAATAGTGTTGTACTACTGAAAACATTCCTAAATTTGATAGGAAAACCTGTTTAGATCGATAAAAATAATTTGAAATTTTTAAAGATTTTTTTATTTTTGGGTCTGTCAAGCCCAGCCCGTTCACTTCCGTGACTTTTTTTGCCCGTCCGTTCTAGGGTTAAGATATTTTCACTCGAATAGAGTATATTTCATAGCAAGCGAAATACCAGGCAATAACGTATTTGTCAGATGCATATTCACTTTAATTGTTCACACTTTGAGGCAAATTCCATTGTATAGTATTTTTTTCTTCTTATAGATGGGTAGCTAGTTTTATATTATCTCTCCTATTTTCCTTGCCTTTGTGGTGGAAAGTTTGGCCGACTTTGTATCGTTTTCAGTGGCGCCGGGTAATATACATAGTTTTTTTTAATACCACACGTGGATGCACTTTTCTTTGTTAAAAAAAAAATTCTCGAACTGCGACTAACTCCATATACTATTCGAGCAGACAATTCTTTAAATAGTCCAGTTTTTGGCCGAAACACTATGATACTTTAACATTTTAAACTATTATATTAAAAAACTGTGTTTTATGTATCAAAATTATATTTATAAAAATTACAATTGTGATACATAAAACAAAGTTATTTAAATTTAACAGTGGATAATTCTTCATAATTTTACGTACAATTTAGAATAAAAGTAAGAAACTAAAGTATAAAAGTTTATTAGATTCATTAAATACGATCTGCAAATATTATATGTGGCAGATTGAAACCATTTTTTATGGACTGCAGATATAGCCAGCCGTACTTTACGGGGTTAAGATATTTTGAACTGGTATCTGCAAGTAATAATAAGAAACTATACATATGAAAATCACGTGAAAAAGAGCGTAATCGAATTAAAAGCTGTTGTTTTTATTAGGGTGAGATGCAGGATACAGTTGAACAGAGACAAATCCCGTGGCTCTATATAACACAGAAGTATAACAAGATATGAAGAATAAGGGGGGGGAAATACACTGTCCAAGGTTTAATTATTGCATCAATGAGTTTTGAGCTAAGAGTACAAAAATTTACGGCCAGTCAGGGAGTATGTCCTAGTTTCTTCATACCGCAACACGAATATGAACGAAAATTCGTAGGAACACTAACGTATGCGTATTTTAGGAAAATTTAATTCTTTATGATTAATTGAAAAAAATATATAAGGAATTTCTTAAAAAAAAAATTAATAAATTGAATCAAACATATTTAAATTTCATTTACTTTTTTAAATACTTTGTATACAACACTAACTTTTTTTTTTTAATAAAATTAAATATCAGACGTGTTTCGGACAACCCGGTCCTTTCTCAGTGATAATATAAAAAAAGTATGACTAACTAACAAACTAACCATCACGCTATCTCCCCGAAGAAGTAGGCAGAAAGAATGGACTGCCACACTTTTCTTTCTTGACATATTTCTCTCGCTTCCTCAACATTTATACATCGTGTCATGCACGCGCGTCGATTTCTCTGACTCCTCACAAATATAATAAAAAAATATTATAATTTTTTTTTCAAATACTCGTATGATTAGTTTTCAAAGATGTTATAAAGATTTATTTTGGAACGTTTAGGTTATCCCAAACATGTCTGATATTTAATTTTAAAAAATTTAAGTTAGTGTTGCGTACAAAGTATATAAAAAAGAAAATAAAACATATAAAACACAAAGTATGGCGAACATAAAAGTTTTTTTTTTTTTAATAAAGAAAGACTTACATCAAGGATTTATATCAATGATATTAGAATTTATTTTACAATCTTCAATGTGAGCAGAAAAGAGCTCATTATTATGAAGAAGGAACCTGGTCGTGTCCATGCCCCCTGGATCAAGAGCCAAGCGTTCTATCCCCTAGACCACCACCGGTTAAATTTGTTTATATTATTTTATCAGAAAATGGCAGCGAGTTCCTGAAACCGGTCAAAGACACAAACGTTAGTGGATTTTAACTAAATATATTATATTATTCCTTTTCAAATGATTTTTTACAATAAAAAATATTTTCATTATTTACAATAAACTTCTACAATGTAATTTCAAATAACAATATTAAATTTTAACAATGTTGAAATATCATTGTGTTTCGGCCAAAACAATGGACTATTCATTCATTTTTATACGTAATTTTGATTTTTATATACATTCATTTTTATTCAATATATAATATATAATCAAAGGGATGCTCCCTTTTGAGCATAATCGGGTAGTAGTATCATATTATAGGTATATATTGTATAAAAATAAAGTTAAATAACAATCAATTTAGATGGTTGGGACATATGAAAAGAATGAATGATGAAAGAATGGTAAAAAAATTATATGTTAACGATGTAAATGGAACTAGAAATAGAGGAAGACCGAGGAAAATGTGGCACAATCAAATAAATCAAGTATTGAATATCGGCCATTAGAGGGTCAGAGAAATCGACGCGCGTGCATGACACGATGTATGAATGTTGAAGAAGCGAGAGAAATATATCAGTAAAGAAAAGTGTGGCAGTCCATTTTTCTGCCTACCCCTTCGGGGAGACGGCGTGATGGTTAGTTTGTTAGTTAGTTTATCTTTGAAAAATTCACGAAACGAAGTTACGACAGTTTTCCTAATACTATAATATAAAGCCCAGAGGTTACGGATTCTAAGGGCTTAAGTGATTATGGGGGAACCTTTTTTCTCTCGAAGGTAAGCCATAGATGTGATATTGGAAATATATCCTTTGCGGTATTTTCTTCCGGGATATACATATAATATAATAATACGGGTCTTGTAGAGGATAAGGGCGCAGAAAACATAATCGAGACTTTTGGGCGTCACGTAAAAAGATTTCAATACGGATTTGATATCTAATAATAATGCAAATTTATATTTAGAATATATCTCACTGCATCAAAAATTCACAATCGTAATTATTTTTATCACAAACTAACCTCCACGCCGATTGCCCAACGATGTAGACTAACTAACTAACTAACTAACCATCACGGCGTCTCCCCGAAGGGGTAGGCAGAAAGAATGGACTGCCACACTTTTCTTTCCTGACATATTTCTCTCGCTTCCTCAACATTCATACATCGTGTCATGCACGCGCGTCGATTTCTCTGACTCTTCACATGGCCGACATTCAATTTTTGATTTATTTGATCGTGCCACGTTTTCCTCGGTCTTCCTTTATTTCTGGTTCCATTTACATCATTAACATATATGTTTTTACCATTCTTTCTTCATTCATTCTTTCCATATGTCCAAACCATCTTAATGATCCTTTCATTATTTTATTCATGACACCATCATTCGCACCGCATTCACTTCTTATATTTTCATTCGACACTCTATCATACACAGAGTATCCACACATTTGTCTTAGAGAGCTCATTTCTACTGCATTTATTCTACTTTCGATGTAGACAGTTAGAGTTAATCGTCACGCCGTTCTATTTTAACTCACCTCTAGAATTTCATTCATCTATCGTGACACGAACACACGTCGATTCTTCTGACATCAAGCACGGTAGCTTTTCCTCACATTACTCTAATTGATTTCACTGCTAAAGTATTTATCTTACTTTCATAATTCTATTGCCAGTTTAAAGCATCACTTAATTATTTTGTGAACACTTTAACCGACGCGACGTCGTGAAATCTGTTAGTGACGAAAACATTTTTTTTTAATTTTTTGTTATATTTATGAATCCAACAATATTGGATATAAACAAAAGTTTTTAAAACTGTGTATTTAAGTCATCAATCATTTGAATTTGAAAAGCGGATTTGTCGTTTAAAACGTACCTTTGATTTAAATGTCCAACTTTGAACAATCAATCAAACAAAAAAAATACATTTTATTATTTGTTCAAAGGGAGAATCAAAATTGAATAACGCTGTGAATTGACAAGGCGAACGGGTGAGACAAGCATGGAATAAAATTCGAAATTATTGAAAAACAGAACACACGTTCCTTTTTTAAACATTAATAATGGTTTGCAAATACAGCGAGTTGTATTTGATACAATGTTCAAAAATTACTCAATTAAAAACATTATCGTATACTACAACTATCATACTATTTTAATTTTGTAGGAATAAGCAGAAAAAACAAGAAAAATCGTGAAGTCCAATTTTTGACAACTTTATCGAGCAATTTTGTAAAATGGCAAAACATACTGACTACAAATCAACTATTTACTTTCAAATTAACGTTCACTAAAAACAATGATACTAGTTTAAAAATCAAACCTTTAAAAAAACACCCTATAGATCGTTCAGCTAAATTAAAGTGGAGGTGGACTGGTCATATAGCAAGACAAGGTAGTACCCGATGAGCATTTATAATACTTCAACGCCTTGGACAAAGAGAAGAAGTGTCGGGAGGCCTCCTAAAAGAAGAACTGACGATATTGCCCGAATAGCTGAAATGACCTGGGCGCGGAAGGAAGACGCCGAAGAGGTCTATAGCAGTGGAGTGAAGAAGGCTGAAGAAGAATAAGAAAATGCAAGGATATTTAAACGTACAAGCCATCATGTCATTTAAATATTTTAAAATATATTTGCATTTACGCAAATTACTAATTCATATTTCTAACTAGCATCCAGGCTTTTATGAAAAATTGAAGATTTGAAATAGGATTCAAAATTATATTTTTATCATTTATTTCCACCTGGCAACATTCTTAAGCCGCGTTCACACTCAGAATTTCCACCCTACGGACCGCATGATTTACAATCCGCTAAAAAAATATGTTTACTAAACTAACTTTCCTGCCCGTGTTTCAATGTTTTTAGCGAAAGGAAATAAAATTAATACAAATGTATATCCTCTTCTCATAAATCATATCGTGGGTTCAATACTAGAACTAGACAAGTCGAATTTTGGTGGTTTTGAGTTATTTATGCCAAATGTTTGTGTTGCTCAAGGAGTACTGAATGCTCTAATTGGTTATCTCAAATATTCTACCACTATTAAATTAAAGACAAATTTCAAAAGTAGACAAAAGGAAAAATCATACTACGTTTAGTGCTAGAACTAGACAACTAGTAGTGAAATGACGGAAAATGTTAATATACACATTCAGTCTTTTCCAGTTGTGGCGTCACACTACACCAGATCTGATACCGAACGAAAGTATCTATCTCCAGACTTAAATATAAGAATGTTGTATCGATCTTGTATCAAAATTGTGAAGAAAAACAAATACCGTGTGTTAAAGATTCTGCTTATAGAAATATCTTCTGCAATAATTTCAATCTGGGATTCCATCAACCTAAAAAGGATAAATACAAAATTTGCATGGCTGTTGAAGACGTAGTAATAGTGGATAATTACAAAGAGCATGTAGACATAAAGAACGCAGCAAGAAGAGTTAAAAAAAGAAGACAAAGTAATAGCCGAGCGATTAGGAAGTACGACTGTATCAATAAATTTTGACCTGCAAACAACAATTTCTGTACATTTTTATATAAGAGTTTTATTTAAACACTTTTATAGGCTTGTCAAACAGTTTTATTGAGCTAGTGAATTGTATAGCATCACCAAAAACGCGATAGCTTTAAATAAAGATTAATAAGTAACATTTAAATAGTGTTTAAATAAAACTTCCATAAGTATAAAAAAAATATACCTAATTAAAACTTTTTTAAACATTAAAATTAGTATAATAATTCAAGCAATAGTGTCAAAATGTTGGTTCCAAGTCATAGATAACTAATTATTACAAGTACATATCCTGATATACCCCGCAACAATGGTTAGTGCTAAAACTAGATATCTCACTAATTGTTAAAAAATAATGAAGTCATTTTTGGTCAAGTTTACACATTGAGTGGCTTCCTTGAACTCTTAGCTATGATTTTCAACAATAAACTACGTGTTAATTACTATCCTTCTGAAAGTAATGTCATGATTTGTGTAGCTAAAAACTTTAATTGCCATTATCTCAAAACTACGTATTTAGAGTTATCTAGTTCTAGTATTGAACCCACGATTTGCACATAATAATATATAATAAATATATTTTAACATCTTTGATGTAATAAATTCACAAACCGTGATTCACAAATCAGCCACTTACTCGTATGTAGATCTCAAAATTAACATGTCCAAGAGAGCAGACCTACGAGTGTCCACAAATGACTCCTACCCAATCTTACTCCACGGTGTCCCCCTTGTGACCACGACCAGCTTTTGCTACCACGGTAATATGATAGCAGGCTCGAAAGGTACGAAGGAAGATGTAGCCAGCAGACTCAACAAGGCAAGGGGAGCTTTCGCTGTGTTTCGCCGTGTATGGCGTTCCAGTATCATTTCGAGAAACCTCAAGCTTCGAATATTCAACAGTAGCCTTAAAAGCGTACTGCTGTACGGACACGGTACTGTACCTGGAAATCTACCGCGGACGTTATTGGAAAACTCCAGGTGTTTATAAATAGGTGCCTTCACTCAATATCCAAGATCTATTGGCCCCAAACAGTGTCAAATGTCGTTCTCTAGACCAGTGCAGGCGAAAAACCAATTAGAGAACAAGTCGCTTGACGCAAATGGCAGTGGATGGGTCACACTCTGAGACGGAACCCAGCCTGCATCGCTCAGGGCGCACGAGACTGGTCCCCTGTAGGGGAAAAGAAGAAGCGAGGCAAACCTAGAGTCATCTGGAGAAGAGTCCTGCAGGACGAGGTTAAAGCAGCAGGCCTCACTTGGGATGATATTAGGCATCACGCATTTGGTAGAGTCGGGTGGAGAAGGTCCCTTGAGGCCCTATGCACCACGGATGTGTGACAGGACAAAAAGGAAAAGAAGAAGAATACTTACTCATTTAAAAAAATGTATTTGTGTTTGGATTTATATTTTCTATTTTTATGTGATTCCGTGATTGTGAATCATCTATACTGTTCTTCCTTCACACTAATTATGGCAGAGCAAATATGTGAGGTTTTAATAAAAACTTAATATGATGTTTCTTCTATATTCGCCATAACTTTATGTTGCGGATTCATTGAACAGTGTTTTTTTTTTTACAACATTCATTATTTTTTTTTAATATTTGTAATATTTCTGTAATATTTACCATATATCACTGATGGAGGTCTTCCGTGTCCGAAATATGTTATTTTTGTATTTTTTTTTAATAAAGTTTGTGATGTGTGCAAAGTTGAAAAAGAAACGTTGTCAAATAAGATGTATTCATAACAGTAGTATTTATATTCATAATAAATATTACATAATAAAAATCAAAAAAAAAATTTATGTTCCAAATTTTGTTATGGAAATGAAATATAAATTTCAGTATATTTTGTTCGAGCATTTTACAGCGAACTGTACACGCATGCTCAAGGAATTGTTATGAATGGCGGTCTCGCAGCCCAACATGGCGGAGCGATACATTTCTTAGGAATTCAATGGAACTCCGCAGAAATTATGTGGAATTTTTCCACTCTGTCTCTCGGGGATTATTCTCCCGTACGTAATGCTAACCCTCGACTGGTCGCGGCGCTCGCCGTTTCGGGTTATTTGTGGTACGGCTGCTGTTTGGTTCATACTACTGAACTTGTGTGGGCATTCGAGTACAATAAACATGTAATTTTTGATGCCCGCGAATGTATTGATATGCCTTACTTCTTAAGTCACGTTTTGGATGGAAGTCAGTTAACCTATCTTAAAAATATACGAATTGGTAGGTACTCTTAAAGTTTGCCAATATCAATACCATTTTAATTGCATAGCTATTAAAACATTTGGTGATAGTAGATATAGTGTATTTTATTTGGAATTATTTGAGTTATTAAGAATCGTATCGTACAGAAGAACTTTGAGGAACACTTTATAATAACGCTTCATTTTGAAATAAAATTCACACGAAAACATTTAAATATTCACAAACACAATATGCCAAATAGAATTCGTTATTTCGTCAATACTCAATATATTTACAAAATTAATTACATTGTTTTCAATCATTTTTAAACTTACCCATTATTGAAAATGTAAATAGACATATTACGTAAGTGCTATGTATGTAGTCTGCGAAACTCAAATATAAAAAATAACATAGCTAGCATTTAATAAAAGAAATTGGACTGGTTGGAAATATACTGGCGAATTTCCAACCAGCCTGGATGAACGATGTAAGAATGTAGAGGAAACTCGAGAGGTATGTCAGGACAGAGCATTATGGCGGTCCATCCTCTCTGCCTACCCCTCCGGGTCTATAGCGTGATAGTTATTTTAAAGTATACGACAGAAAATCAGATTTCATATTATATTATATTTCATACTTATTCTTTACTCTATGAGAATGTTTATTATTATAAATCAAAATATGTTTGTTCAAACGAACAGTTTGTCACGCAATCATACAATATTTACAATATCATCTTAAAGACTTGAAAGTACAGAGAAGGGTGTTTTTTATAGACGATTTAAATTATATAACGAATTTTCAAATGAGGTAAGAGATGCCGGTTCTCTTACGAAAATGCTTTCAATATGTTCTAAGTACCGATATTTAATGTTTTTCTTGTTTTTCTCGTTTGCGATTTTTATATTCTTAATTGTTTTTAAAATATTGTTGTATAAGTTGTTAAATGTTCCTGTAATTTTTTGTAGCTTTATTAAATAAGTTAATAATATAAATAAAAAGTTTCAAGGTAAATAAATTTAATGTATAGTTTCTTGGAAATAATTGGTGTATTGTAAAACTCCATTATTAATACTTTTACGATGATTTTGTCTGTTTTTAGGATTATTTATTTTATGTGAATGAGATATTGAATCCTGCTAACACATTATCAAGTGTTTTATAAAATTTCTAGAAACGGACGTTTTCATTCGTAGTAATTAAATTCACATGGCAGATCACACGGCGATATACTTCATGTAAACCAAATACATTTAATTAATACAGTTGAGAGTTGATGCCATTTTTTCAATGTTAATGACCAAAGGATTATGATTTGCATAATCTAAAAGACAATTTGACACATAATATAATTGAAACATTTCCTTGCAAAGAAAATTTAAAACGCATGACCGCGTAGGAAAGATGGAAAATTTGAAATTGGATTTGTGTTCAGCACCGGGTTAAATTCTTCATCCCTATACTTCGGGGGTTGAATTTACGAACAGAATTTCACGGCGAAGTAACTGAGGGTTGGAGGGTTGAAACATTCCGAGAAATCAACAGTGGGAATAATAACCAATATATAAAGGTTAGTAAATCACACACGATGCGGATGGATTGTTCTGTACCTAAGGGTTGACATGGTTATTGGGAAATATTTGATAAATTAGGGGACGAAAATTATTTCATTCCCTCGGAAACTCTAATTTTATGATGTAATAATTGAACTATAGATATTTCTATTTGCTCTACAAACATTCGTGTTTTTTTCTTCTAAATATAATGATTATATAAGCAATCTTGACTTTATTTTGTTCCAATTAGGCAATAAAAAATTCAAATGTTGTACACATTTTTATTTTTTTTTTAATAATTTTTTTTGCAATATTTTCACTACCGGATGCGTTTCTTTATAGTCTGTATCTTTTTATTTCGGTGCCGTGTCAGGACCCCCCAACGTTGGTGATCACTACAGCAAAGGCATCTCTATCCTGCGCCACTTGGAACAGGTTCTGAACTCTTGTTATTCCTGTCCACTCTTTGATGTTCTGAAGCCAGGACAGCTGCCTTCTACCAAATCTTCGACACCCCTCACCTTGACCCATTAACATCAGTCAAAAGAGGTGGTATTTTTCTCCTCTTAGTCTGTATAAAAAAACAAAATATTGATTAAAATACATTTCAAACATATGATACATCCACAAGAATTCATTAAAACCTAACCTTCCACCAAAATGACAAGAAAAAGGGTAAAGATAATGCCTTGCCATTGATACGAAAAAGAAGAAGATGAAAATACTCGTAGGTCAATTTGTACACAAATAAATAGTCCAAATATTTATCAAATTATAATTAAGTAAAACGATGTTTTTTAACTACTTCCACTTTTGTTTATTTCGACAGCAACCGGTTTCGCCAGGCTCGCGAAACTGGTTGCTGTCGAAATAAAGACAAAAGTGGAAGTAGTTAAAAAAAACATCGTTTTATTTCATTATTATTTAAAATGAACTTCCATCAAGACAATACAATCATTTGATTATCTTAAAAAATATTTATAACTAACTAACCATCGCGCCGTCTCCCTGAAAGGGTAGGCAGAAAGAATGGACTGTCACACTTTTACTGATGCGGCACTCCATCCTTCTCTTTTCGCTCCGCGGGAGACGCTGTGTGATGGGTTGCGAACCTCATCGCCACCAATAGGCATCTCCCGCGCACACTTCGATCGTCCGACACCCACAAAATAAATCTAAAACAAATAATATAAAATACAATGATATAAAATAAAATAACAAAATAAAAATAATTTAACACAAAATGTTCTTTTTAGATGATGCACATATTGTCTATTTAACCGTCGCGTTGCCATGTGGTCAATTGAGTTTCCACTGCCAATTTAAAGTTGATTTTCTTAAAACCTATGGACCCTAATATTATAAAAAAAATTGTAATCCTCCATTGAAGTGTTCTCAATATTTCGTAATAAACAAAAAGCAAAAAATTACTTCCTTCATCCCAAAAAAAAATATTTTCTAAGACTGCCCTCACCTTCATTCGTGTTAAGGTAGAATTTGTTTTGCTAATATTTACAACTTTATCAAAAGTGACAAATACTTACTCGCTGTTTTGAACGTAAAATAAATTATATGTTTGACCTTTTCAATATGTACGTAATAATACCGACTGTGGATGGAAACGCAGCACGCAACTTAATAATATCAGAACTGTGAAAATATTAACACTTTACCAAAAGGGAAAAATATTAATACATACTCGTTGTCTTGAACGTACTATACATTTTGCCTAGGTGCCTTTATCATACGTAAAATCTCGTAAAGTCTCGCCCCGCCGGCCGCGGCCGCGGCGCGGAGACAAGTTTATACTTGGTGTCCAGTTGCTCGTATGCTGTGACGCATTCCATATCAGAAATCGCATGGTTCCAGAAAAAAATTAATAATGATATGTTTTTCAAATAATCCATGTATGTTATAGATATCGATCTATTCCTAATGAAATTCCCTACAAGATGACATAAATTCAATTTTGATTCATCGAGTCATATGCTTGATATTTAGATAAAGTTAGCGGTAAACTGAATTGACCACATGGGAGCGAGCGTTTTGTTTTGAACACGGTACGTTAAGGGTTAATTGCTCTGGCAGCGTCTCCCGCACCGGGCGGCGGCCGCCACCGCACTCGTACCAGTCGTACATGGAGCCACAACAGCAGCAGCCGGAGAATCAACCTGTGAAGCAGACTGTGAAGCAGCCGGTGAGGGGGGGGCTGCGCTTCCACCGCCACTCGATCCCTTTCCGGCTCCCTTCTTCCTCTTCTTGACAGAGGAGGAAGACGACGACTTGTGGGGCGCTGGTGCAAAAGACACTCCACTCGAGGGTGAAGGACCACCTGCACCAGCACCACCAGCATCATCAGCATCATCACTTGGGGCGGCATCCACAGCCGCGGTCGTAGTCGCAGCGGTCGAGGCTGCAACCACGTCACTCTTCCCCGCAACCCCTCCCCTACTCATCTTGGGGAAAAAAAATATATATATATTGTTAGTTATACTCGTACACTGTTTGTGTGAAGAAAAAAATCTTACGTTTGCTTCGCTTTGCATCGTGGCATTGAATGTTTCATTTCTCTTATTACATAAAAGTTGGAAAGAAATTTTTCTTTCGTAAAAATTTCAATACCTTAAAGTCTTCGGAGTTTTACCTTTCATGCCGTTTGAACTGCTATTTGATTTACATATAAATGAAAAACTGGGTGGCTATTGAATAAAACACTTCAGAAGTATGTGCGTACGATGAACGGGTTTATTTAGATAAATTACGGTACACCCTGTTTCTTCAAGTCGTTTTACAAGGGGTTGTTTTATTTTTTTTACCCACCCCTTTTTTAAGAAAGAAGGGAAAAAGTAAACAAATTCCCTTTCTTATTCTCCCTGTAGTACACTCACCGCTGTTTACGAAAACGTAAGGGTTGTTTCTAAAATAAGGGATGAATTTGGTCATTTTGCAGGGGAGTTTTATTAATTAATGTTTATTTTTGCGCTTTTCACCGCCACAATGAATGTTTCTAGCAAAAATTATTACGTCAGATTTGTTGGTAGAAAAAATATCTACCGGCTGAGAGGAATTCCATAAACTGGGGTGAAAAACTGGAACGTTCTTATATAATAGAGCATTATAAGTTCTCATAATACCAGAAAACAGTGATTTCGGAAAATATCATCTTCACCTATTAGTCGTCCAATTTTCAAATCAAAACAGTTTATTTACTCAAAATACATTCAAAACAGGATAAATGTTTAAGGCTTCTATTGAGTACAAGTATAATATTATATACATAATATCAGAAACGAAGACAAGATGAGTATTTGTCTTTTGAACGAACTTACACTTATATAAAAGACGTCGATCTCCAAAGAGACCCTCTTCAGCAGACTAATTGCTCTTCCCACCGATGTTAGCAGAGGCAGATTGGTTCAGGCGGCCGGTATGTAAAACAATATGTGCTGTCGCTGTCGGAGTAATCTATCAGGAACAAAAAAACCAATATCCTCCAGTACGGCCAAGTTCTCGAAATATCCCCAAATTAATCTAAATAAATGGGCTATGACATGCCCATATCTTCGAAGCTGCGCGGAATTGGTCCCGAGCATTTCCAAAAGAAATGACGTGGGATAGAGCCACGCATAACTACCATACTTCTTCATGTGTCTCTCTAGCATTACGAAATATCTCGCCTCGTGAGGACTCCGTATCACAAAACCAGTTTCGAGTCTGCTCCAAACCAATGTTGCATAGGACTCTGAAGATATTGCGATCTCTGAAAACTGTTCCTATCCGAAAAATGAAGCCCAACACCCTCAGTGCAATTTCACAAATCCTCTCGATATGTGCACAAAAAGTCAGCCTTCTCTCATATATGATCCCGAGATCTCTCATCGTAGATACATGTGCTAGTTGCTGGTTGTTCATTGTGTATATATGATACACAGTTCTTAATGCTCTAGTAAAAGATATCATAACGCACTAAGAGACATTGAATTGCATTTGGTTACTGTGACTCGTCATTACGCTTGGTACTGGAGAAAAGAAGTATGAAGTGTATGTCGGATTTGTGGACATAGAGAAGGCATTCGACACGGTGGAATGGAGAGGGTTGTTCGGGATGATGGACAGAATTGGAGTCAAAGACAGAGACAAGCGAATTATCCAAGCGATATACTCGTATAAGGAAGAAGCCGCCATTTTTAGACTGGGCAAGGATGAGAAGCAAGCAAGGATAAGACATGGGGTGAGACAGGGTTGCTCTTTCCCCTGTATTCTTCAATGGCTATATAAAATGTGCGATAGATAAAATTATAGTGGAAATTGAACGTAGAAGAGGTGTAAGAATTCACGGACGGAAAGTGGATATGATAAGATTTGCAGACGATATCGCCATTGTTGCCAACGATGAAATGGAACTAAAAGATACCTTAGATACCATGGAAAAAATACTAAATACAACATACAACATGAAAATAAACAAAGGTAAAACTAAGGTAATGACCGTAGGTAAAGATGAGCGCTAAATAAATATAGAGATGGCTGGAACTGAGATCAATAACATAAAGTCTTTTGTTTACCTGGGAAGCAGCATCACATGGGATGGTCGATCAAAAAAGACGTCGATAGTCGTATCCACCAGGCTAAACTTGCCTTCAACGCAAAATCTAAAATATTCTAGTCCAACAATATACAGGTAGACCTAAACCTCCGAAAACAACTTATAAAAACATTGGTATGGAGTATTTTACTGCACAGCTGCGAGACTTGGTGCCTGGGCGAAAGAGAACGCAAAAGACTGGAGGCATTTGAGATGTGGACCTACCGACGAATTGCTCATATTTCGTGGAGGGACCACGTTACAAATGAAGAGGTTCTCAGCAGAGTTGAAGACAATAAGCACATGTTGAACACCATAGCGGGGAGGCGCGCGAGATGGATTGGTCATGTGTTGCGACACGAATGTTTCCTGCATGATGTATTGGAGGGAATGTTCGAGGGATCGATTGGCAGAGGACGACCTCGCTACTAGTACCTAGACCAGATTTGCCGAGATATGGGCTGCACCTCTTATGCGGAGTTGAAGAGAGTTGCCGAGGACCGAGCGGAGTGGAGGAGGAGATGCGTCGCCTTGCTGCAGACCAATCATTAGATTGAGACCGGAGAAGAGAGACTGTGACTCCAGTTTACAATATTACTAAGGTCCGACTAGAGGCGATGTGACTGCATAGTTGTCAGGTTTGTAATTTTCTAGGAATAATTTCAGATCATCGGCAAATAAAAATCGCGATAAGTTTGTGACATTTATTATAGTGTTGGAATTGGCCTCCCTTCCTAACTTACACAACAATCTATCCCTCGCCACTCTTTGCCATTGACCTCCTGTCACCTGTTTGATGCCATCAGACCATCTTGTTTGTAGTCTGCCCGGGTTTTGTGGCCGGTTCTCGGTCGCTACTCCAAGGTTCGTCTAGTCAACCGATCCTACGCTGTCCTCGTTATATGGTCGGCCGAATTCTGAAAATCTGAAAATATGACGTAATTAAAATTACCTTGCAAATAACAAATATAATTAAGATGATTTTTGTAAATTATTTAAATTACTGTCTTCCATGATTATTATGGTTAATATCGATCTATCGATAATAAAGGTATTATCTTTGAAACGTGTTGAAAAATATAAGTTCAAAAGTGCAAAATGTTATTATTAATACAAATTGTAAAATAACTTTTTTTGCGATATTTATTACAACAACAACAACATACCATCACGCCGTTTCCCTATGGGGGTAGGCAGAGAGAATGAACCGCCACAATACTCTATCCTGGCACACCTCTCTAGCTTCCTCCACATTTATACAGCGAGTCATACACGCACGTTGATTTTTCCGACTTCTAACATGACCAACCTTTAAAATTTTATTAATTTGGCCATGTCATGTTTTCCTCGGTCTGAAATACGTTGAAAAACACCTTATCAAATAATTATGACGAAGTCACATGTCTGCTAGGTGTTGTCATATTTCGAGTGTAGAAAAATGTTTTTCTTACATTTATTACATAACTAAAAGATAATTTTGTAAATGTGAATTATAAAACGTATTATTATAATACAAGTGACTATTTTACATTATCAAAGGTTTTACTAAATTCCATAGTATAACAATATTTATTACAAAAATACATCAAATATTATATATAAAACTTCTTCATTATTAAAAAATAATAAATACAATATGTTTCGCCTTAATAAGGCATTATCCAATATTGATACGTTTGATAATGACTAAGTACGGCGAAATATGTCATTCCCATTAAATATAATAAAACATCTAGAAAACGGTTTTTATCATTTGTATTAATTATTATTATTTATTTATTTTGTATACAACAGGTCGTTTGAACCCAATTACTGCATACAATTTATTTTTTAGCTATTATATTGATTCTCGTGAGATGTGATAGGTAGCCAATCTATCGCCATTTTATTGTCACGTGAATTCTACACCAGACCAAAGACAGTATGACAATCACACTGCCATCGCCGGGAATCGAACCCGGGGCCTTCGGTATGAAAGTCAGTGCTCTAACCACTCTGCCACGAAGGTCATCGATTATATAAGTATTTATGCTTCAGATATTACAAAACCATAAGACTTCATGACAAACTGCAAATAACACTGTACAATACACCACAAACGCTAAGACTCACTATTGGGAGACTGATATGCAATAATCGGTAATAATGCCATCAATGAGATTAAACAGCGTTTCAATGAAGGTACTATATATAATAGACAATGGCGAATCACTTATAAACTATTATAATATATTATATATTTTGATATACTTTTGTGTTTGAAATAAACTTAGTTCAAACAACACTTACTTTGATCATAAAGAGGGACACAAGTGCAAAATTATAAACCTTACATTTTTTATAAAGATTAATTGTATCTCAATAGAGACGAACAAGTAAATTGTTTTCTGGGAACAGAATATGGTGGCCAAGGCGCTTACAGGACTTATGACCTGTCATTGGTTGGGTTGAGCGATATCTTTATGTTTAACAACATTCCTCACTCCACCCTTCTCACAACCACCACGTCTGACAATTTTTTGGAAGATGTATATATGCTGAAATTCTGCTCTTATCTTCACATTTTTTTTTGTTCACTCTACACTAGCGTCGTCTATTAAGATTGGGAAGCATTAAGCAGAAAATCTTTATTAATACAATGTGAAAGGGTCTGCAAATCATACAGTACTAGATTACGCCTGGAGATGTCTCTCCAATTTTTATGTCTTTAACTTGGACCAGTTATTTTACACAACATATTGAATGTGTACAAATTCTTCTGTCATTGTTTGGATTGAGCGATCGCTTTATGTTTAACAACATTCCCCATTCTTACATTCCCTAATCTTACATTGTACATACCTACAACATTCTCCAACCTTACATTGTACAAATATAAAAACATAATCTCAATAAATCAGATAATAAGTGTCTGATTGTTTACGACTCTGAAGTTGAGAGAACAAGTAAGTTTTTATGTTTGTAAAAAACTTATCAATTTCCTCTAATTTTATACTTAAATTAGCAAAGATGATATTATCATTTGAACTCTGAATTGTTTGAAGGTATAAAAAAACGCGTTTCAATTTCTTTTCAGTAATTTTAAACGCGAATAAAAAAATCAGTTTTCATTTTCTCTCCAAATTGTATCTCATTCTAAGATTTTCCTCCCTCTTGCCAATACAAAGCCTTATTTCCTGTCACGCTTTTACACAAAAACACCTCCCATCCCCTTTCAATTTTGGCGGAAGTTATTCAAAAACGAAAAAAAACTGTTATCCTTTCGATCAACCTCAAAACGGGAAAAACAAATCCTATTGTGAAAATATTATGAGAGTATAAAATAAACACGGCTGCTCTTAAGATTATAAACCTGGATTTTTTCTGGGGACATTATCTTCGAAGGAGTTTTAAATTATTACATTTCTTCATCTCATAGGTGTTCTTTCAGGTGAACGGTGTCCGGAGGAAATTTCATAAGCGACTGAATATGCGAGTCTTTCACTATCCATTCTGGCTACATGATCTCTCCAGTATCTTCATCTGGATCTACTCCACCGAACGTTATCCTCTATTTTGCAAGTTTGTCCTACATCTGCGATACAGACTCAACTTTCATCTAAGGTGTTCTTAGCAGTCCCTTGGTTCGTACACACGGTAACCGCATGTCTTATAAATTCTGACCTTGCTGTCAATACGCATATGATTGTTTTTCCAAATTGGATTCTTCAGACACCCTGATACGGCAGAGGTACTTGTTCTCGTACTTCTTTATAAAGGTCATTATGCTCCCAAATATCAACAACAGCTTGCGCTTCGTAACTTGTCTGAATATTGTGAGACATTTTGTTTTTCTGATCGATATAGCCAATTTTAAAAAAAATCAAGAATATTTAAGCATGCAACATTCGACAGTATGATTGATATAATATATGATGTGGGGCATGCTGGAGAGCAGAGATATGTGAGGCACCATAATGACAGAAAAGGAGGCCGATGTGTGAGAGATATGGTTAATTCCTTCTACAATGACAAAGTTGCAACGAAGGAATGCCGAAAGGTGACACTGTTGCAGAAACAAAGCACCGGAGGTTTATTTTAGCAGGTAGGCCTGCCCATAGGCAGGAATTATGTATTGGTCCATCAGGATTTTCTCTTTAATCTAACAATCTAAGATCGTCAATGCAAAGTCGTTTTCTAAAACCGACCCTCATTTAGGGAAAGATGATATTAATGATCCCTCTGATGTAGGTAAAATAAATCTTTGTATTTTCTAAAAGATGACAATCACCTAATATGGAAGAAAAATCAGGACCTATTCAAATTACGTAATATTATCGTAAAACTAAAATAAGGTTAAACGATGAAAATGTAGGATTTAAAAGTCAACAAATCTTAAATGTTTTTTGTTTAATGTGAGCGCATTACATGTAGTAATATGATCAGATATATCTGTACAAACTTAATTATCTTAATATAAAAATATCAAATTTCAATTACTAAGATATTTCTGCTATTTACTACAAAGACAGATATCCTAAGATTAATTTAATTATTCAGAATAATTATAAACATATTATAGAAAATTTCTAAGAAATTCAAATTAATGTAATTATGTAGCTGTTTAGGTACAATTTCAGGAATTTAGTTGGGTTGGGCGGCCTTTGGAAAATTACGTCATGTTCTCACCTCTAAAATACCACAATGGCTCAAGACTAAAGTCTTCAACCGGTGCATCTTGCCAGTCATGACGTACGGAGCCGAGACGTGGACACTGACAAAAGGTCAAGTCTACAGATTCAAGGTCGCCCAACGCGCCATGGAAAGAGCCATGCTTGGAATAACCTTGAAGGACAGATTTAGAAATGAATTTATTCGACAACTAACCAAGGTGAATGACGTGGCTCTGAGGATGGGCGGGCTGAAATGCGATGGGCTGGCCATATCTGTCGGAGAACCGACGGCCGATGGGGGAGACGGGTTCTGGAGTGGAGACCGCGTACAGGATTCCGCAGAATTGGACGTTCCCCTGCCACCGAACTGACTGATTTCTGGACATGGATGGATGGGAGCGGCAATGGATAGGGGCCGGTGGCATTCTTTGGGAGAGGCCTACTTAAAGGGAATACCGGTTTATGAAGAATAACCTAACTTCGCTGGAAACAAATTTAAAATAGGGATGAACGATAAATTATTTTGTTTATTGATAATATTTGGGTTGCTATTTCAAAGGTAAACATTGTGTCGCTTATTCCTTTACCTCTATCATCATTATACGTACATGTATTATTTTGTTATATCAATTATTATTTTGCACTGAAAAAGCTTGGATCCAAATGAAACTAGTTGGTATCAATTATTATAACCTTTCCGTGGTTAAATATAAATTGTTTTATTATTTTATGTCTATATGTTTAAAATATTTAACATTTTATAACTGTTAATTCAAAAACTTTGTTTTATATCACAAATTGTATACTTTACGACAGCTGTTTCATCAACCAATGTTGACATCATCAGGTGTTACAAAAATAATCAATAATAATGTCAACATTGGTTGATGAAACAGCTGTCGTAAAGTATACAATTTGTGATATAAAACAAAGTTTTTGAATTAACAGCTATAAAATATTAAAATAGCATAGTGTTTCGGCCAAAACAATGGACTATTTAAATATTTAACAACCTAGTGAGTGCTATATTTGAAAATTAAGGGTTTTATTTCATAAAATAATCGAAATGTTTTACAAAATGAATATGTGTTTCTGTAAATCAGCCAGTATTGCAAAACGCGTCCTATCTGAATTTCAAACCAAGGTATGTTCTCCTCTGAAAAATGAACCCCGTTCAAAAAGGCATTCAATTTATTTTTATATTGACATAATAAAAAGCATTTCAAACGTTTATTACAGCCCTCGGTACTCTGGTTTGTTTATGAAAATCGTAATGAGAACCTGTTAAATCATAACCGTTACGGTTACCGCTATTGCGTTCCTAAATTTTACAGTTTTTTTTTACATGTTTATGATTCAAAAGTTGATAATAATTGCTAGGGGCTCGAAAGTAAAGATGAGTATCAGTTTTTTTAATTATTTAATCGTGATTTTTTTAGTTAATGATGCGAAAGAGCGCTATTACCGAAAAACAAAAGAGTTTTTTAGACATTCGAGTTTATTTTTCTCGATACGTTTTGAGGTTATCGTACATTTATCATCGGAATATCGATATAAACACGTTGCTTATCATATTTATTGTTTCTTGAATCATGATGTAAAACTTCAAATAAAATAATTAATACGATTGAAAACGTCTGTTTAAAAGAAGTTTTATTAAATTTATGGGCATGATATGTTTCATCTTTTAAAGCATTATCAAATGTCTAATACGAATTAAAACGTCATATAAACGACCTTCGTGGCAGAGTGGTAAGAGATCTTACTGCCACACCGAAGGTCCCGGAATCAATTCCCGGCGATGGCAGTATGATTGTCACACTGTCATGGTCTGGTGTATAATAGCAAAAAAAATGTATACAGTAATTGGGTTTGGATTAACTGTTATTAAGAAAGTTTTACGGGAATCAAAAACAACAAACCATCACGCTGTTCCCCGTAGGAGTAGGCAGAGAGAATGGACCACCACACTAATCTATCCTGGCATACCTCGCTAGATTCCTCCATATTCATACAGCAAGTCATACACGCACATCGATTCTTCCGACTTCTAACGTGGCCAACCTTTAAAATTTGATTAATTTGGTCATGCCAAATACGGGGATCAAACATTAGATAATGGCTTAGAATGGCGAAATATATCATTCTTAAAAAATATAATAAAACTTCTATGAAACAAGCGTTTTCTCTCTAATTATTATTATATATCATTACATCAGTGACTTAAATTATTGAAAGAGTCACGGTGGAACATATCCTGCTAGAAAGAATGCACCTATAATATGCAGTGAAACGCCAACTTTCATTACAACGGCAAGACTTCTAATTAGTCTGAGTTCCGGCATCCTATAATGTCCTCGTGTTTCGCGGATTCCAGGCAATGTGATCACTGACCATCAGGGACATGGCAGACACGGAGAGAGCGTATGGCGTATCTTTGGTGTCACAAAACCGAGACCCACCAGCTTAAGGAAGGTAACCTCTACAGAGAGTCACTGTAAAACGCAACGGAAAACCATTCCAGTATCATCTCCCAGGAAATCAAAATGAAAAGAAAACATTTGCCACAGCGATCGCCAACGTAGAGGAACCTGACATGGCACTATTAGAAGATGATATGAGTATCGATATATACCTTTTTTACAATGATGAAAGTACTTGTATTAATCTAGCAAACATGTCTTATTTTCCTGTCTCAAGCTAGATTGGTCTGCAGCAAGGCGACGCCTTTCCTCTTCCACTCCGCTCAGTGCTCGGCAACTCTCTTCAACTCTGCATAAGAGGTGCAGCCCATATCCAAGTATGTAAAGTAAAATAATATAATGATATTGATTGCAGTCCAAGGTATTTCATATTTCTAAAAACTAACTTACCATCACGCCGTCTCCCCGGAGGGGTAGGCAGAAAGAATGGAACGCCACACTGTTCTGTCCTGACATACGTCTCTCGCTTCCTCTACATTCATACATCTTGTCATGTCGATTTTTCCAACTCCTCACGTGACCGACATTCAATATTTGATTGATTTGATCGTGCCACGTTTTCCTCGGCCTTCCTCTATTTCTAGCTCCGTTCACGCCATTTACATATACCTTTTTTACCATTCTGTCTTCACTCATTCTTTCCATGTGTCCAAACCATCTTAATGACCCTTTTCTTATTTTGTTCATAACACTTTCATTCGCACCACATTCACTTCTTATACTTGCATTTGTCACTCTATCATATACAGATTTGCCACACATTCGTCTTAGGGATCTCATTTCTACTGCATTTATTCTACTTTCATCCTTCTTTTGCCAGTTCCATGCTTCACTTCCATACATAAGGGTCGGCACAAGAACACCATTGTGCACTGCCATCTTAACTTTTTTGGATAGGCTTTTGTTTGCAATGACAACTTTAAGTGCACCATTTATTCTGTTGCCTGCCCCAACCCTTCTTTCAATATCCTTCTCCACCCTCCCATCCTTTGTAAACATACTTCTTAAATAAACTAATTCATCCACTTGTTCCAGATTTTCACCGTTTACACTAATGTTGCAGACTGTCATGCTTCCTTCATATTTCAGGAGGTATTAAAATACCGAAATTCGACATTGCAAGACACGGACATACACGATATCCAATCGAAAGAAATATCAATTGCTAAATGAAATATAATGTAATTAGGAAACAAAGCCCACAAAAAATACTATTTCTCCTAGTTCTTTACATTCATCTTTTGTTTTTAATCGATTTAGCGATCTGTGACCCAGAAATTATGTCTCCTAAGATTTATTTATTTATTATTACATAATACACAAATGAAACATAACAAACGAAAAACATTTAGGCAACGCTAACAACATGAAACCAAAAAATCATACATATCAGAAGGAACCCAAATACGTCGACGTCAGTGATGCAGTACTCTCTCCAAAATTTGTAATATTTTTTTTTATGAATACTGCCTCACTGACACTGAAAATGTCCAAATCCGTGACGAGTATATTCAACGTCCGAATTGCTCCTCCTACTGGCATCACCAAAGGCAGGTTGGTTCTGCGTGACGGAGAAAAGATGATGAAGTACAACTGTCCTTCCACATCAAAGGTGGTATTCCAGGTGGACGGTGTTATAAGACCTCATCATAGTACATAAGTATACATATATATGAAGGTACCAATGGTCCAGTTCCAGCAGTGTATTTGCTGTAGAATTCATAGTATTATTGAAAGTTTAAAAAATACTTTTATTTAATAAATTAGCACTAAGCCTTTCAAAAACCAACACTGTATTTTATTTACGTTGACAAAAATCAACAAAATGTTTGCGATGGATCCGCTGAAAAAACAGAATGCGTTTCGCGCTTATGTGGTGGTATTCCACACTAGAATAGGAGGGTTCAAATTCAAAACCAATTATCCATACAATATCATACTTATCAAAAATTTCCCAATGAGAAATGCCTTATAAAACGATATATACAAATATATTATAGATTGAATTGTTATAATAAAAGACATATGGAATTGAGACAAAGGCTGACATATAAGAACAAAAGAAACCCACAAAAATGAGGACTCTCCGATCCATTGCGGAGTGAGCACTCCGAGACAGATTGAGGAACTCCGAAATAATGAAAATTTACGATGTTGAAGATGTTGTGTGAAAGTGTGTTTGTGGGGAAGACTGAAAAGACGTTACTGAGGAGACCAAATGGAGAGAACGTTTTCTGAAACAGTGATAAACAACTTGGAATAGGTGAGGGAATTTGTGTATTTAGGTAGCATGTTCACAGCTGATGGCCGAACGGAGAGTGATGTTGAAAGAAGGGTTGGTGCGGGTAACAAAGTGAATGGAGCCTTTAAAATAGTTATTGGAAACAATAATTTATCAATGAAAGCGAAAATGGCCATTCACAATGGAATTCTGGTCCCAACCCTTATGTGTGGAAGCGAAGCATGGAACTGGCAGAAGAAATATGAGAGCAGAATAAATGCAGTAAAGATGAGGTCCCTAAGACGTATGTGTGGTAGAACGATGTACGACAGAATCTCAAATGCTGATATTAGAAAGGAATGTAGAGCGAAAGGTGCATGGGTGACGAAAGAATGGTTAAAAAAGTGTACGTTACCATGTAAATGGAGTACAGAGTCGAGGTAGACCGAGGAAAACATGGCATGACCAAATTAATCAAATTTTGAAGGTTGGTCTTGTCAGAAACTGAAAGAATCGACATGCGTGTATGACTCGCTGTATGAATGAGGAGGAAGCTAAAGAGGTTTGTCAGGATAGAGTAGTGTGGCGGTCAATTCTCTCTGCCTACCCCTCCGGGAAAACGGCGGGATGGTTTGTTGTTGTTATTGTTATTGTAATAAACAAAGTTGTAAACCAACAGGCAGCCGACCTCTAGGAAGACCACCCAATTGATGGCGAGACAGTTGGACATCTACTTCCCAAGAATAGGCTACGAAAAATAACAGTAAGCAGTCCTTAACCGTCGCGTTGCCATGTGGTAAATTGAGTTTCCACTGCCAATTTAAAGTTGATTTTCTTAAAACCTATGGACCCTAATATTATAAAAAAAATTGTAATCCTCCATTGAAGTGTTCTCAATATTTCGTAATAAAAAAAAAAGCAAAAAATTACTTCCTTCATCCCAAAAAAAATATTTTCTAAGACTGCCCTCACCTTCATTCGTGTTAAGGTAGAATTTGTTTTGCTAATATTTACAACTTTATCAAAAGTGACAAATACTTACTCGCTGTTTTGAAGTATTATAAATTATATCTTTGGCTTTTTCAATATGTACGTAATAATACCGACTGTAGACGGAAACGCAGGACGCAACTTAATAATATCAGAACTGTGAAAATATTAACACTTTACCAAAAGGGACAAATATTAATACGTACTCTATATCTATCTCTATCTCTCTCTCTCTCTCTCTCTCTCTCTCTCTCTCTCTCTCTCTCTCTCTCTCTCTCTCTCTCTCTCTCTCTCTCTTCCTCTCTCACAATGCCTTGATTCTGACTTGATTTTTACCATTAATGCCTTCATTATATTGTATATTTTATTCTGTTAATTCTCTAATATCTCTATCTCTATCTCTATCTCTATCTCTATCTCTATCTCTATCTCTATCTCTATCTCTATCTCTATCTCTATCTCTATCTCTATCTCTATCTCTATCTGTATCTCTATCTCTATCTCTATCTCTATCTCTATCTCTATCTCTATCTCTATCTCTATCTCTATCTCTATCTCTATCTCTATCTCTATCTCTATCTCTATCTCTATCTCTATCTCTATCTCTATCTCTATCTCTATCTCTATCTCTATCTCTATCTTCTTTCTCTCTCTCTCTCTCTCTCTCTCTCTCTCTCTCTCTCTCTCTCTCTTCCTCTCTCACAATGCCTTGATTCTGACTTGATTTTTACCATTAATGCCTTCATTATATTGTATATTTTATTCTGTTAATTAATTAATTTTTCAGGTGCAAAATTTAAACTGCCTCTCAGAAATTCGTTAAGAAACCTATTGTTTATTTTCATTACTCCTGTTGCTGTTCTGTGGCTTTTGCAAAATGTTATTGTTAGGCGTTGTTTAAAAAATGAACTTTTTTCTCGTCATTGACAAAAATTACATTAAAAAAATATTATTAATTTCAGATAAACTTAAGGCGTTAACACTATGGAATTCCATAATGACGATTTTTTGTGAATTAAAATCGTTAATAATACAATATCATATCTGCACAAAGATTTCTAAGATAACTGAGACCCTTACCAGATACATGCAGAACTTCTTGCCAATGGCAAATCCCTCATGTCGTTGGCCCAGAAGACTGTCAACTGGATCTATCGGGCGCCGACCCAAATCTTCCTCCATGCATGTTACAAGGCAGCAAAGAGATACTCGTATATGCAGCATGGATCCATTTCTCCATGACACAGATTCACAGAATCGTACCGCCCTGAAGGACCCTCATCTCGCCATGTTGTTTCTGGATCTACAAACAACAATATCAACAAATACAAAATTAAAAGAAACTCCTATAAATTATAATCTAGTGACAGAGTTAGCTTTATACATGTATTATTGTTAATGTATTGAAGCAATAATGTTCAAAATAACAAAAAAATAAAGTGCTACATTCATATATCTTTAAATCAAATCAAATCAAATCAGTTTATTTACGCAAAAGACATTACAAACAGCAAAAATATTTAAGGCATCTATTGAGTACAGGTCAAATATTATTTACATACAACATAATACCAGGAACGCATTAGTGATGGTTCGACATTAGGAAGACAAGATACTTTCTAAAGTCAAGAGTATTTGTCCCCTGAACGTACTTTCACTAGTCGATCTCCGAGGAGACCGCGTTCAGCAGACTAATTGCTCTTCCCACCGGTGTCACCAGAGGCAGATTGGTTCTGGCAGCAGGTAGTTAAAACAATCTGTGCTGTCACAATTGGAGCTTTCTATCGGGGGAAAAAGACCAACATCCTCTAGTACGTCCAAGTTCTCGAAGTATCCCCTGATTAATCTAAAGAAATGGGTTATTAGGATGTCCATCTCTTCGAAGCTGTAGAGAATTGGTTCCGAGCATTCCCAAAAGAAATTCCGTGGGATAGAGCCACGGATAACTACTATACTCCCTCATGTAGAGATAACTCAGAATTTTTTTCTGAACCCTCTCCAGTATAATGGAATATCTCGCCTCGTGCGGACTCCATTTTGTGATAACCACTTTCGAGTCTGCTCCGAACCAACGCGTTGTATAGGACTCGATGCGATACTTTTATATTACAAAACAGCAAGAACAATGTACACAGCATAGATTGAACCATTTTGAATTTTGCTGAGCAAAATGAACTAAAGAGTAAAAAAAACATTTTTTTTATTGAAATAAAGATATACATCATTATGAAATTGCGCGGTGTTAACGTCTTAAGTTTATCAAAAACTACATTCATTTGTTTGATTAAATAGTGGTGTTATATGGATGTAACTGTTGGTTGGTGTAATATGGATGTTTACGTTAATGTTGCCGTGCAAAGCTGTAAAGGCGCTGTTTTAAAGCGCAAATAATAGTTAAATAACAGACAAGTGAAGCTGTTTTCGCATACTAACCCCACAATTGAGCAATTTGAACAGAAATGTTGATTGTTGAGTAAATAGAGACTTGATGAGCCTAACGGGCTGTTTCTGGATTGGTATTTACGCTGGTAACATTTACATTTACATGTAACAACAGTGCGAACTAAAGCACTGGATTCTGGAGGGTTTCCAACAGTTCGATTTGAACTCCAATATAAACAAATTTAGACGAAAAAAAGCACTTTTTAGATAAGCTTTTGTTTTGAAAATCATATATGAAGTGTATTTATTAATTTATTTGAATCGATCAGTTGGTTTGTTTTTATAATTTGATGTAAGATATGAAAACAAATACACATTTTTTTTAAAATTGGACTTGTAATTTTTAAAACCAACGATGTTTATGTTCCACTTTAATTTATTATTCTTCTTCTTTTTCATTGTTGTATTAGTTCATATTTTTATTTTGTAAAGATATATAATAAATTAAAGTGGAACACAACAACGTTATTTTTTCAATTTCAAGATTATTAAAATGGAATTCCAGTGTGTTAACCCCTTAACTTTCAATAAAGTAATCGGTTTTTGTGTACTGACTGATTTTAATTTGAAAAAATCAAAGTAAACATAAGTATTATACGATGATATTTTGTTTAAATTGATATGTTTAGAAAGTTGTATGGCATCTTTGAAGTTCGAACTTTTATATTAAAGCCTTATAATGACTATACATAAATAAATAAAATAAGAAACTATACCATTTTTATTTGTTTAATCACAAAAACAAACATAAATTTTATTATTAAAAAATAAAATATCAGACCCGTTTCAAGTTGCCTTAACAGTTGATTAATATAAACCTAATGTATACATATGAATGTTGTATATAAACTTAAATATTAATCTCTTTTTAAATTTAAGCTACTTTTAATACTCAAATTGTTCCCAAATGATTCAGTTTGAATAAAAAACTTTAATGTTTCAACAATAAATTAATTTATGTATTAATTTAAATATCGTTTATAATATGTAGCGGAAAAAGTAGCTAATATAGGACTTAAGTTCAATAAAAAAATCTTAGATAATCGATACAATGCCTATTTAATATTAAGTCAGGCGAACTTGGTACTTATGTTCAGTTGGTACTTATGTTCTTGAAACTGTAACATTGTCCAAACAAAGTCCCGAGAAACAACGAGTGACCCAAAGAGCCACGGAAAGAGCCATGTTAGGAATAAGCCTAAGGACAGAGTTAGAAACGATATGGTTAGAGAAAAAACAACGATCACTGACATCATCCACAGGTGGCGACTCTCAAAAGGCAATGAGTAGGTCACGTAACCAGAAGCTCAGATGAAAAATGGACTAGAAAGCTGCTGACCTGGAGACCATGGACGGTAAAGAGAAGTGAAGGATGATCTGAACAGACACGTCGGAATAACCTGGATGCAGTCTGCACAAGACAGGGTGACATGGAAGCGAATGGAGGAAGCCTTTGTTCAGGGCTGGACGGGAATAGGCTAAGGAAGAAGAAGAATAAAAATACAGGCGAACTCGTCGTACTGATACCATAACACGGATATTAATTTTAGTTTTTTTAGAGAGGTCTTAATCCCATAACTATTAATTAATATATTCGTAAAAGTTATTTCAAATTCAAAACCCTGTTCTAAGTGACGCAATGTTTACGCTTCAGGGTAGCTTTTGTTTTCTTGAATTTTAATACGCAATACGGGAGAACACGAGATGTTTAAAGGTTAAGATAAGAGGCGAAGAGAGGTGAGAGGATGTTTCTGGTACTGGGAATTAGAATATATTATTACAGCGTGTATTTTTGCGGTAATGTGTAAACTTAAAGAAAATACCGCCTCTCTCTATAATACAAGTTGTTTATGGTTATATTATAACGCTTTTGTGGTTAGGGGTTTGTTTGATTTGAACATGATGTTAAATTAAAACGATACAAAATGAAACTTGAGTATTTAGTGTCTATGTACAATTAACATATTTCTATATAAATTAAATTTCATTTCGGTATTCTATCATATTTCGGTAAAACGATATACTCGTATGATAGAATACCGAACGACGAAATAAGAAAGAAATCTAAAGCAGATGATTGCATCATAATTCAAATAAAAAAAGGATCCCTGAGATGATTTGGACATATGGAACGAATGGACGAGAGAAAAATGCTTAAAATGTTGTATACAAGCAGTGTGAGTGGAAAGTGAAATCATGGAAGACGAAGGAAAACATGGCATGTCCAAATTAATCAAATACTGAAAGACGGCCACAATCGGAGTCGGAAAAATCGACGAGCGTAAATGTTACGATATGAGCGCCACGGCTAGCTCGAATGAAGCGCAATCGTGAAATCCAATTTTCGACAATTGTCGTATTTGTGGATGCGTATTATCCACTAGAGTGTACATGGTGCGAAGACGATCCATGGTCTTCCGAATAATTTGCTCGAATGGACGATTATGTCAACCGTAAAATGGACGTAGTGCACGATAAGTTTGGCGAACCGAACCATGATTTTCAAAATATTTTCTCACAATTAGCAAGCGCTGTTCTGACGTCAGTCTATTCATGATTAAATGCAAAACGTACTGATTACAAATCAAATGTCAACTGTCAAATTGACAGTCTGTAAAAACAACGTTACTTGTTTAAAAGCTATTGGGAAATTACGTCATGTTTTCACTTCCAAAATACCACAATGCCTCAAGACTAAAGTCTTCAACCAGTGCGTTTTGCCAGTCATGACGTACGGAGCCGAGACGTGGGCATTGACAAAAGGTCTAGTCTACAGATTCAAGGTTGCTCAGCGCACCATGGAAAGAGCCATGCTTGGAATAACCTTGAGGGACAGATTTAGAAACGAATTTATTCGACAACAAACCAAGGTGACTGAGGTGGCTCTACGGATAGGCGGGCTGAAGTGGCGGTGGGCTGGCCATATCTGTCGGGAAGACGGGTTCTGGAGTGGAGACCGCGTACAGGATTCCGTAGAGTTGGACGTCCCCCTGCCCGCTGGACCGATCATCTGAAGAGGATTGCTGGACATGGACGGCAATGGATAGGGGGCGGTGGAGGGCTTTGGGAGAGGCCTACATTCAGCAGTGGATGACAGACGGCTGATGATGATAGTTTAAAAGCCAAACTTCTAAAAAAACATCCTATATATGAAGGGCCTATATCCAGCAGAGGACGACATTAGCCGTATAAGTAAAGTAAAATATTATCTTATTATTTTTTAGTTTCAATCCAAGGAATTAGTTTGCAACAGAGTGTAACATTTTTGTTGGTTCTTGGGATACCACTTTTGGGGCCTTTTTAATGAAGAAGTTTACCGTTGCTTTCCACGTTTGTATACAGCTGGTTATTTGAACTAAATTACAGTGCAGAACTTTTTAGGTATTGATTCTCATAACGTGTGATAGGTAGCTAATCTATCGCCATTTTACTGTCACGTGATTCTACACCAGACCAAAGACAGTGTGACAATACACTGCCATTGCCAGGAATCGAACCCGGGATCTTCGGTGTGGCAGTCATAGCTCTTACCACTTTGCCACGAAGGTCGCATAATATATAAAGTGATTAAAATATTATATAAAGTTCAAAAATAATGTACATTATTTCTTGAGCAATGGTGTTCATATTAAAATATTAAATAATTAATACGAATGAAAACTGAAAGTTTTTAAATATTTTATTGAAAGACATGTTTCGCCTTGCTAATGCAATAAAAATGGTAAACAATAATATTTGAAAATGCCTTAGCAAGGTGAAATATGTCATTCCCATAAATATAATAAAACTTTTAGAAAACAGACGCTTTCATTCGTATAAATTATAGCAAAAAATAATTACTAGTTGAACAATAAAATTGACAAGTTGATCCTGGAACACAATTTTGTTTAGCAGAAGTTAAAGCTCTTACATCTGCTGAACAAAATAAAACACTGTGTTAGCTTGTTGTCTTGCTTATATCGCTATAAGGTTATGTATGTAAATTCTTAATTACTTAAATATTTTTCTTCTCAGTCGTATTCCTCGTGATTGGGGGTCGTGTCCATCCTGTAAGCCATTGACCATGGCAGGCTATGCGCTCCTATCACCCGTCAGTCTTCAGACTGCAGCTTCTGAGAAACCGGTCAGCTCCCTGATTTGATGGAACCAGTAGCTCGGTGGTCGTCCTTGTGGTCGCCTTAACTCCACTTTGCCCATGATGATGAGCTTTTCAAGGTTGTCCTGATCTCTCCGGGCTATGTGTCTAAAATAGTTTGTGTTTTTAAATGCGTTTGTTGTTGTTATTGAGTAAACAATGTGTTTTCTGAAAGCATCATAATATTTATCTATTGAAACATATTTCATATAACTATGTTTTTCTTAAATATCTTGATAACACTACTAGAAACATTTACTCTTTAAAACAACTTCATTTATTATTCATTATTCTAATGTTCACGCTGAGCCCCTGGTTGGGCATTAAGCGGCGTTTCTCAGCTAAACGGTTCAAACAAAATGAATTACTTATCTCAGAATACAAAAAAAAACTTAAAAAAATCTAGAACGTGGCCCACGCTTTGAGCGTATCTTTAAAATTAAATGAATAGTCCTGCACGGAGAGATGAATTACTTTTAAGGGAATATTTTTTCTACCCGCAAAACTTTCAGACCACCCTCATGACTAATAGTTCTAAGTTTCTTTTCTATATGCTCTATCCGAGTTGAAAACAAAAAGGTACTTCTTCTATACATATTTTCGTATTATGTAAAAAAAACTTCGAAATTTAAAATTACTTACGAATTTTTAAACTAAAAAAAACTAACTAACCATCACGCCGTCTCGCCAAAAAGGTAGACAAAAAGAATGGTCTGTCTCACTTTAACCGATGCGGCACTCCATCCTTCTCTTTTCGCCCCGCGGGAGACGCGGTGTGATGGGTTACGAACCTCATCGCCACCAATAGGCATCTCCCGCGCACACTTCGATCGTCCAATATCCACAAAAAAATAATATAAAATACAATAATATAAAATAAAATAATAAAATAAAAATAATTTAACACAAAATGTTCTTTTTACATAGTGCACATATTGTCTATTACATGTGTGATTTAATTAATGTTCCACGTATCCACCATTTTTTTAATTAGCAGTAATAAGGCACTTAAAACAAACCAACACCAGCAAGAACTTTAAAAGAATATTGAAGAAATTATTCAAATTGTCATTGGAACAAAGGATAAATTTATTTTTACACCTGTCAAAATTGTTTATATAAACGAAAAAACTTGTATAATTTTAACATTAAAACAGTACAAACGTATTACGTCCCTCTTTTATTTAGTTTTAATACTAAGAATGGTGCGCAGCAAAGTGTTACATTTTTTCTAGTTTTTGAGATGCCACTTGGGCCTTTAATAATGATAGTTTCCCGTTGTTTTCCATATTTTTTATAAATGTTACAAGTTATTAGAACCCAATTACTGTATACTCTTTTTAAACTCTTGATTCTCATGACATGTGATAGGTAGCTAGTCTATGGCAGTTTTTACCATCAAGTGAATCATAATATTAATAGGCAAAAACCGCAATCATCAAGAAAGAGTACGAGAATATTGAGAATACAAGAGATCAAGAGAGGAATCCTTCATTTGATTTTTTTTCTGTCTCAGAATTTTATTTTGAATTTTTTTTTCTGATTATTGAAGTATGACAGAAGTTTAAAAAACAAAAGAGTAAAATTTTGGTATTGTTAATTGTGACATTTCAACGTATGTGCAAAAATAATTTACCAAGTTTTTTAAGGGTAGATCTATACTTCCGTGAATTTCACGGGTAGAAACTAGTTCTATCAAACCAACAACAGCTCGTTATTTTTTTTTTTTCAAATATTGTAAACAACACAAACTTTATTAAAAAAATACAATTAAGAAACAAACATGTTTCAGACACAGAAACTCATCATTAGTTTTATAAATAACTCGTTGTACCCAGCCACGCATCGCTGTGGCTCAGTTTGGTTAAATTGAATATGGAATTGAAATAACAAATTTTCAAAGCAATTGTATTTTTTTCTAAAAGAAGAAGAGAATTGGATTTTATTCAAACTTCTCTCAAAACCTTCCTAGAACAAAAAATAAATGAAGTTTTCAGCGAAATCAGTTCAGTAATTTTCGTGAAAATCATGGATAGACACACAAACAGACCGACATTCATTTTCATAAATACAGTCAGTTTGAAAGATATTAGAAGTATTTTTTTTACGCTGTCTTTGCCGTGAATCTTACTCGGGATCTTCGATGTGGCAATCGCAGCAATTGCCACTCCTCCTTGAAGGCCGTCTAAATCGAATAAAATAGAAAAAAAATTAACTGTATTATTTATCATGTGTATTGGTGCACATACAAAGTTGTACTTTCTTGTATGCCAGTTTCTATTAGCAGTATATGAGAATCTATGGAAGTTCTGATACCTTTGTACACCAAAAGCATTCCTTTTCATACAACTGCAGGCAGGTTATCAATAGACAGCTCTGTGTCTCCGTGGAATTGCTAACTAGAGAATGTAGCGAATACTATGAATATGATCTACTTGCGAGATTTCATTTGTACTAGGTTATTCAACTGAGTAATATAACATATATGCGCAATATGAAATTTCAATTGTTATATTTGTGTTTTTGAATATAAACGAATAACTTAATATTTTAATTTATTTTGTTAATAACCCTGTATATCATTGTGTAGCAAATTCGCTACAAACTGAAAAATCTACTAACATAAACAAACAAACCATCACACTGTTTCTCCGATGGGGTAGGCAGATAGAATGGACATTCACACATTCATACAACGAGTCATACACGCTCGTCGATTCTTCCGACTTCTAAAAAGGAATGTTCAGCAGAAGAAGGTATTCGGAACAAAATTATGAAAGTTTTTGAATTACGAGATTAAAAAAATGATAATTATGAAATGTTTTAACTGATCCTGCTACACTGATCTATCCTGACATACTTCTCTTGCTTCCTCTACATTATCCGTCGTGTCATGCACGCACGTCAATTCCGACTTTTAATATTTGATTGATTTGATCATGCCACATTTTCCTCGGCCCTCCTATATATCTAGATCCGTTCACGCCGTTTACATACACCTTTTTCGGTCATAATTCTGTCTTCACCCATTCTTTTAATGCGTCTAAACTATCTTAACGACCCTTTCATTATTTTGTTCATTACGCTTTCATTCACACCGCATTCACTTCTTATATTTGCATTTGAAGCTCAAACATATATAGATTTACCGCAGGATATATATTTTAAAACAGAGATCTCTGTTTTAAAATATATGTTTGTTTTATATATAACTAGCTGACCCGGCAACGCTTCGCTATTGCTAAATTCGAGTACATAAATAAACCCAATATATATTCAACAAATACAATTAAAGTTCAATAACAATTCAATTATTTATTGGATTAAATGCCATGTGTATGGATGCAAAAATGTGTGTCTATATCTATAAAACAATGTTTCAATCCAAGCAAACTCGCTGTGAAATATAAACTTGAATACATATTACTAATGTAATTGAAAAACGATTTTTTGAATATTTTATATGAAATTTAATAATCAAATAAACAATATTATATGACATTTGCACAAAACATTCATTATATTAGAGAATCAAAAATCTTGATTTTGTTGTCCATGAAATTCACATCAGAGCCAATAAAGTAAGTTTCTACGATCGTGATTTCGGTACTGCGAGTCCGCTGGCGTGGAAAAGTAATATAGATTATAATACTACATAAGCCTCCCTTCCCGACTTCCACAACTCTATCCCTCGCCGCTCTGCGCCATTGACCTCCTGCCACTCGTTTAATGTCATCAGACCATCTTGTTTGTGATCTGTCAGAATTCGTGTAGCTGTTTCTCTTTCGCCACTCCAGGCCAGAAGATCTTATCATCCGTTGTCCTTGCTTTATGACCGATCCCATTCCATTTAAACATTAGTTATTTTACACGCTGCATCGGCAACTTTGATCCGATCTTTGATTCATCAATTTTGGGCCCTGGAATTAAAAAAAAAAAAAATTTGAATTGCCATAAGGCGGACACCGAAGAACCGCATAAGGCAAAATTTAAATTTCCATACAATGAATGAATTACAACTGTTTATTCTTCATATATATGCATAATATTCAGCAGTTCATGCTATATGCATAATAATAATAATAATAATAATTAGCCTAATTTCTCAAATTAATTAAATTAATCAGAATGGTAAAAAAATTGTATGTTAATGATGTAAATGGAACCAGAAATAGAGGAAGACCGAGGAAAACGTGGCACGATCAAATAAATCAAATATTGAATGTCGGCCATGTGAGGAGTCAGAGAAATCGACGCGCGTGCATGACACGATGTATGAATGTTGAGGAAGCGAGAGAAATATGTCAGGAAAGAAAAGTGTGGCAGTCCATTCTTTCTGCCTACCCCTTCGGGGAGACGGCGTGATGGTTAGTTAGTTAGTTAGTTAATCAGATTTTAAAGGTTGGTCATGTTAGAAGTCGGAGGAATCGACATGCGTGTATGACTCGTTGTATGAATGTGAAGGAAGTTAGAGAGGTTTGCCAGGATAGAGTAGTGTTATTGTCCATTCTCTCTGCCTACCCCTGCGGGGAAACAGCGTGATGTGTTTGTTTGTTTAATTTGTATAATCGCCGTTTTCGTGAATAGCTCACCTCAAGGGCGCTTTGACAATGTTTTTAGTCATGAAAGGTGCATGTGACAACAGCGAAATCACGATCGTAGAAACTTACTTTATTGGCTCTGATGTGAATTTCATGGACAACAAAATCAAGAGTTTTGTTTCTCTAAACATATTAATGTTTTGTGCGAATGTGATATAATATTGTTTATTGATATACAGACAACCGTTGTTAAAATTTTATGCGATATTTTGAAAAGGTGGGTTTTTAGGTGAGATTTAAAGTCTGTCGGATTGTCAATGCATCTGAGGCGTGCAGGAAGCATATTTCAGGCGGACGAACCTGCTACTGAAAACCTTTTATACTGTGAAAGCCCGAGCAACACAAAATTCAGATATATAGGTGGCACGTTTGGGAATGTGCTTAATTATTGTCTATAAACTCTAAATTTAAAAACCTTACCTGAAATTAATAATGGAATTTTCATATATGAATGAAAACTACTAAAAGTAGCTTATGTGTAATGTAAAAATGAGCCGGTTCTCATTCGCCACTCCAGAGTACATCTAATTCACTGATCATCCGTTGTTTGATTGATCTAATTCCATTTTAACGAAGTTATTTTGCACGCTGCATCGGTAATTTTCGTCCCATCTCTGATCCGTTACTTTATTTTCCTAGAAATAAACGGAAAAAGTCATAAGAATTGTGTCATTCATTCATATTGTAATTCATATTGTATATCATTAGAACTTTCTTACCGTTGCTGTGGTAATGTAACAATTTCCCTGACCAAAGTATGCGTATAAAGAAAACGGCAAAATAGAAGAAACTGAAAATATATTTATGAATTAGAAATATAAATATTAAACAACTTACGGAAGCAAGTTTCTTCATATTCTTGTAGAGCTTCGACGTCCAATATTTTATATTTTCGCTATCATCCTTTGAAATAACCTGAAAGCAATTTAATTATCATTGAATATTTTTAATCCCAGAAACTTCATCCTTAAGCAAATGAAATAACCTGAAAGCAATTTAATTATCTTTGAATATTTTAAATCTCAGCATAATGTAGAATTTAATGGAGTGGAATGGAAAAGAAAGTAGAATTGCAACATGCAGATGCACCAATATGGCTCATTAACAAAATAATTTCAATCCCAATACAAAAATATCCCCATTAGACCAGTGGTCTCTCACACCAGGCTCCTCTAGTGAATTATTTTATCAAAACTTAATATCTTATCCCAAAGATATAGATTTTCGCCCTGCCAGAATAATTTTACATTAAAATAACATTATTAAAATAGATTATACCAATTAAATAACTAATTATCACACTACGAAACGTCATAATCTAAAATGACACGTAAGTAAAACAAATAAATCGATATTGTATTATATATCATTAGAACTTTGTTATCGTTGCTGTGGTAATTTTAAAATTTCCCTGACCAAAGTACGCATATAAAGAACACCTTTATGTTTGAATTCATCAAATGTCATATTAATTGTATTTTAAATAACTAATTAAAATCATAATAATTAAATAACATTAATAAAATAGCGCAATACCATTCAAAATTCTGCCAGTAGTGTAGTTTCTTCATATTCTTGTAGAGCTTCGACGTCCAATATTTTATATTTTTGCTATCATCCTTTGAAATAACCTGAAAGCAATTTAATTATCATGGAATATTTTAATCCCAGAAACTTCATAACCTAAAATTACATAGATAATATACTTACAAAATATTACGACGTATTGACAGTTCAGAGACCACGTGACCAATCGAACGGCTAGAATTCTAGAAAACGAATATCATTAAGTAATCACCGTCGAACGTAAGAGAAACGAATAAGTTTCAGCCACACGAAAAAATAAAATTTCGTTCATAACCTCAAAATGACGCGTAAAAATTATACTCGCCAAAATTAAGAAGCATAATTACCTGTCTGCATTAATGTACATTAAAATATGGCCAATAAAATAGACTGTACCAATTAAACAACCAATTATTTTAGTACGTAATAAGTAAAACGTATTAAGTATTATACATCGCAATATATTGGACTGTCAGAAAGCAAAACACATTGTTGCCAGTACACAAAATTACATGGAGACTGAATTCTCTCCAGACCATGTCAAACGAATATAGACTCAAAAGATTGATACTCAGGTGATACGAACATTAAGGTCTATATTCGTTTGCAGTACGAAAATTTTCAATTAATTGATTAATTTATAAAGTTAATTAGAGCTCGATTAATAACAAAAATATGCCTATGACGACCGCTGAATTCCACTTAGTCCATTCTCCAAATTTTAGAAGGACCTGTTGAGGAATCACCGAGAAAGAAGGAGACACACACAACCCAGATTGCGTTTTATTTATATGTAGAAGAAGTAAACAGCATACTTCTGAAAAAATATAGATTTTCTTCTATGTTCGCCATACTTTGTGTTGTAGATGTTTAAGTTGTCCTTCTTCTTCTACTCCTTGTAGACCTTTGGTCTGTTCCTGAAATCAGACTGGCCTCTCTTTTTTAATTAAATTTTATCTTCTTCTACTTTGTGTTAGTGGTCAACTTATCTACTATAATATGTTGTAGGAATAAGCCTGAAAAGGATATTTTGCTCATTTTTCTCTTGTATTTGTGGAGAAAGGTTTATAACAAATTTATGCGTTAGTAAAACAAAATTCTGTTTCATACGTTGTAATAATTGAGTTACAAATTCCATTATTTAATTAATAAAGTTTAAAGCTAGTTGGCACAGGACTAATTTCCAAAGCCCAACTATCGGGGCGAGATCTGAAGCAGCCAGCATTGTCTCCCGGCAAGAATGCAGCCAACTTAGCGGCGGAACAATGGTTTGTTATCACTTATAACAATTTCTAAAAGCGGATTGGAATTTCTTGAGTTGTCCATAGTTGCGTGTTGGGTCGGATCTTATTGGAAACGGCAGCATTTAGGGTTCTCAAATATGTTTAAATTATTTTTGCTTATCAAGATTTTAATTCTGGCAAAGGAAGGATGAAAGTAGAATAAATGCAGTAGAAATGAGATCTCTTAGACGAATGTGTGGATATTCTGTGTATGATAGAGTGTCGAATGAAAATATAAGAAGTGAATGCGGTGCGAATGATGGTGTCATGAACAAAATAATGAAAGGATCATTAAGATGGTTTGGACATAAGGAAAGAATGAATGAAGAAAGAATGGTAAAAAAATTATATGTTAATGATGTGAATGGTACCAGAAATAGAGGAAGACCAAGGAAAACGTGGCACGATCAAATAAATCAAATATTGAATGTCGGCCATGTGAGGAGTCAGAGAAATCGACGCGCGTGCATGACACGATGCATGAATGTTGAGGAAGCGAGAGAAATATGTCAGGAAAGAAAGGTGTGGCAGTCCATTCTTTCTGCCTACCCCTTCGGGGAGACGGCGTGATGGTTAGTTAGTTAGTTAGTTAAGATTTTAATTTAACCGTAATGAGTGAAATCAAAATAAGTGCGATGAAAATCTTCTTCTTATTCACTTTTGGTAGACTCAGGAGTCTGTTATTTCAGGCGGGTCCTCTTGAGACGCTGAACTCCAGCTTTCTCTCCACCGTTTCGGGGGTCTTCCTGGTCGGCGTTGTCCGTTTGGCGTTCCATGGAGAGTCAAATCAAATCAAATCAAATCAAATCAGTTTATTTTCTCAAAAGACATTACAAACATTTTTTATAGTTTAAGGCATCTATTGAGAACAGGTAAAACATAAGGAATATATAATACCAGGAACGCATGAGAGATGGTTCGACATTAGGAATACAAAACACTCTCCAAAGTCAAGAGTATTTGTCTTCTGAATGTACTTTCACGAATATGAAAGACATCGATCTCCGAAGCGATCATGTTCAGCAGTTTGATTGCTTTCCCCACCGGCTATGTGTGGTATCCTATTTGAGCTTATTCTTTCTACATGCCTATGCCAGTATCGCCGTCTTTGACGTCCCCATCTGACCACATCTTCGACCTCGCAGATGTCTCGGATTTCTGTATTCCTAACTCGATCACGTAGGGTCTTACCAGCTATAGCGCGGAGCGTTTTCATCTCGGTTGTCCTGAGCATGCTCTTTGTCTTGACAGTGTCTGCCCTCGATTCAATGCCATATGTGAGGATTGGTCGCACACATAGCTAATAAATGCGTACCTTGCTGTCAGTCCTTATGTCCTTGTTTCTCCATATGACATCTCTCAGGCATCTTGCAACCCCTGAGCCTTATCTACCTGTGACCTTACTTCTCTGGGGAGGTCATTAGAGCTGGTTACTTCGCTTCCGAGATATCTGAATTGGTCTACCTGTTCAATTTTTTCTTAGCGTACGGAGATTTCGTATCTTAGTTGATTCCTTGAGAATGTCATACACTTCGTTTTTGGAATGGATATGATCATATTGTATTTTGAGCAGGATTCATTAAATTTTGAGAGCACTGCTTGAAAGTCGTTTTCATTTTCGGCCACGATTGTGGCGTAACAAAGCATTGCAATCACTTCATTACCAGAGTTTACCCTAAATTGAGAGATGCAACCTCTACAATGATGTTGTCCGTGATGCAGTTAAAGAGAAATGGGCTTAAGCTATCGCCTTGTCTGATGCCAATGGATGTTTTTATGGCTTTAGTGAATTTCCCATTTGCTCTGATCTTTGTGTTGCCGTCTAGATTGATCTCTCTTACTACATAAATAAGTGATGGAGGCACCACCTGTGTGGTCAAAGTATTCAGGGGGACCTTCAGCTTGATTGATGAAAATGATATAAAAGATCGATGAAAATTATATAAAATATTTTGAAATTGGTAAAAACGGTGCTACAAGTTTTATTATATTTTTGACGTGTTATAGCGAAATGCTTGCTAGGGTAAAATCAAACTATGCTTCTAGAAAACGGTCACGTTGATCATGATTAATCATTTGATTCATTTTCGTTTCATCATTAATATGAACCCTTAATCACTAAAACGAACGCGTATTTATTATACATTATATAGTAATTTTAACATTATTAGATCTTTTAGATAAACTTAAGGCGTTAACACTGCGGAATTCCATAATGGCAATTTTTATAAATTAAAACACTGTTTTTCCACTTTTGAGATTATTTTTCTCGACATGTTTCGAAGGCTTACACCTTCATCATTGGGAGAACGATATAAACTGTTTATAACGTCATCCCGATGATGAAGGTGTAAGCCTTCGAAACATACCGAGAAAAATAAACTCAAAGGTGGAAAAAACAGTGTTTTAATTAATAAAAATTTGTCAATACTAGATCATTAAAACAAACGGGTATTTATATTTAAAAAATTGCCATCATTAGATCACTAAAACAATCGCGTATTTGCATTAAAGATTTTTACATCATGAGATCACTAAAACGAACGCATATTCACATTAAAGATTTTAACATCATTAGATCACTAAAACGTGCGCGTATTACATTATAGATTTTTACATCATTAGATCACTAAAACAAACGCGTATTAAATATTTTTACATCATTAGATCACTAAAACGAATGCGTATTTGCATTAAAGATCAAAGATTTTTACATCATTAGATCACTAAAACAAACGCGTATTTACATTAAAGATTTTAACATCATTAGATCACTAAAACGAACGCGTATTCACATTAAAGATTACACTCTTAAACGTATTAATGATCTTCAGGAGCTACTAAATATGGTTAATTATTCCGGAGAACAGTTGGGCTTAACTATTAATGTCAGTTAAACTAAGTCGATGACATTCGGAGGACTGGGTCATACTGATTCGGTGATGTAACTTAACGATTACAATGTTGAAAAGGTGGAAAAGTTCAGATACCTCGGCAGTATGCTTACAGACACCCTTGACCCAGATGTAGAGTTGAAATGTCGGATTGAAACAGCAAGAACACCATTTAACAAAATGAAGTCACTCTTTTACAATGACAATGTCAACTGAAAACTAAGACAGAGGATGTTAAGGTGTTATGTGTGGTCTCTTCTGTTATATAAGTGTGAGACATGGACATTAAAAGTAAATACAATGAACCGGTTGGAAGCATTTGAAATGTGGCTTCACCAAAGAATGTTCAGGATCCCATGGACAGACAGAGTGACGAACACAGAAGTCCTGAATCGTGCAGGAGTAAATAGAGAGCTGCTGACATTTTGTAAAAAAAGAGACTTTGAAGAAGAAATATCCAAATAAATAAATAAAAATTTGGATCTTTTTGGATAATTACAAGAAAAGTGTTATATAAATATATGTTTTCACCAATATTTATCTAACATAATGGTTTTAAGTGATCATCTACAACTACATTTAAGATACAGTTAAAGAGAAATCGACCGTCAAGACATCTACATCCCAGGAATAGGCTCCGAGAAATAACAGGACGCAGTCCTAAATAAAGCATAATAAGAAGATTTTATTTTATTTTTCGCGACTACTGTTTCGTCAATTCATGTTGACATCATCAGGTGTTACAACCCACATGTTGTTATACCTGATAATGTCAACATAGGTTGACGAAACAGCTGTCGCATAAAAATGTGCTACAATAAACAGCGTTTTATAATTTAATATGTTTATTGAAATGAAAATATTTGACCCTGTAAAGGGATTTTCCAAATACTTGTAATTGGATCCAATTATTATAAAATATCTTAAAGTCGTCCCCAAAATTATTTCACAGTGAAACAATATACGGTAGAATAACAAAGTGAAAGTTTCATCAATCAAAAACTTCATTAATTATATGTGTAATTTTAATTAAACCGTTAAAATCAACTCAGTCAAACAAAGTTAAGAACGCCACTGGCGAATTCAATAATTAATGATTTCTTCAAACTCCGAGCTAAAAAGTAATCAGGCCCTTATAACCTTATATTAACGGATTACCTATCGCTTTCCCGATTAATTCAGAACCGCTAAAGAAGCCCTGGCGCGTCTCGTCTCGCTGCTCAGGTACATAACGTATTATATTAGAATTCGTGCATTTAATCTCAGAAACTTCCACACAGAAATTCAGATAACGTAGATTATAATGAATGCTTACAAGTTCGAAAACCAAAGATACAAGAAATACGTTGCGAAGTTTGACTCAGTGGCTGCTCAATATCAAAATATTTTGTCAATTCAGATGTTTATATTTTTATTTAAATAAGTGTTTAAAATGTTATTATTATACTTCTCCTTCTCCTTCTGCTTTATTAAGGACTGTGTTCTGTTATTTCTCGGAGCCTGTTCCTGGGATGCAGATATTCAACTGTCTCGCCATCTTTTAGGTGGTCTTCCTGCAGGTCGATTTCCTGTTGGTCCTTTATTTGCGGCTATATTTATCACTCTTTCAGAACATGCTCTTTCCACGTGATCTCTCCAGTAGCGTCTTCTCAGTCTTCCCCATCGCACGACATCTTCTACATTGCAGATTTTTCTTATTTCAGAATTTCTTATTCTGTCTTGGAGTGTTGTTTCCGCAACGGATCGGAGAGTCTTCATTTCTGTGGTTCTTAGGAGACTTTTTGTTCTGATGGTGTCAGCTCTCATTTCTATTCCATAAGTCATTATAGGACGTACGCATGTCTTGTAGATTCGAGTTTCGCTCTCCTTTAGCATATTTTTATTTTTCCAAACAGCATTTGTCAAGCAGCCAGTCACAACGGCGGCCCTGTTTGTTAGTTCACTTATTTCTCCGTAGAGGTCACTGCTGCTTGATAAATCAACACTTAAGTACTTGAAATGCATCACTTGTTCTATAATTTTATTATCTAATGCAAGCTTGCATCGTACTAGTTGCCTTGATGTAACCATGCTCTTTGTCTTGTCTATGGAGATTTTCACGTTGAATCTTTGAGATGATGTGTGGAATTTGTACAGTAGCCTTTGTAGATCATCTTCAGAGTTTGCTATTAGCAGCGTATCATCTTCAAAGCATATTATGTTTTTTTTTTTTAATAAATATTCATTCAATAAATATTTTAAATCTGTGACAGGTACATTGAGTGTTATGTTAACATCGATATTTTTCAACCGAACGAATGTAACTTTCAAATATATTAAAACAACTCCTACGGCGTGAACGAAACTACAATATAATGTAGACCTTCGTGGCAGAGTGGTTAGAGCTCTGACTTCCATACCAAAGGTCCCGGATTCGATTCCCGGCGACGGCAGTGTGATGCTCGAATTGTCTTTGGTCTGGTTTAGAATTCACGTGACAATAAAATGGCGATAGATTGACTACATATCACATGTCATGAGAATCAATATAATAAGCTCATATAAATTGTATATAGTAATTGGGTCCAAACGCTCTGTTATATACGAAAATAATAAAAATAACATAACTTCACTTTTTTCTCTTTATCTTTAAATATTACTTTACTATTTTAAGTAAATACAGTGCAATTTGTACATTTTCATGCATTTTGAGAATTTCTGGCATTCTATATATTATAATATTACTAATAAATGTTATATTTTACTTATCGTATAAACTATGAACTCCTTAAACAGTGTTGTTGAAGACCCATTATCACGAAGAAGCGTTGTCAAATCTTGACTGCGAAGGTTGGATGGTTTCATAGAAGACTGTCAGGACCTAGGATAGCAACACTTCAACGTGGAACCCAGCGACATTACAGGATGAAGACGTTTCTTGGGGCAAGCTATAATATAATATGTTAAGACGTTAACGTTGAAGATGTTACTGTTGACTGTTTTTTGTATTGTCTTGAATATATCGATGAAAATTAGAATCAATTCAAAATGAATATATTCTTTTTTTTACAATTTTTTTCGTACGCTTATGAAAGTTAAAGTGCGCAAAGGTTTGAAAACATGAAAACACCAACACGCCATCTCTCCGAAGGGGTGTGCAGAAAGAATGGACTGCCCCGTCGTTCTATCCTGACAAAATTCCCCTACACTTATATTCACCATGCCGGGCACGCATTTCGATTTCTCCGACTCCTCACATGGCCGTCATTTAATATTTGATTGATTTGCTCGGGACACATTTTTCTAGATTTTTATCTATTTTTTGTTCAGTCTACTTCTTCTTCTTCCTCAGCCTATTCCCGTCCACTCCTGGACAAAGGCCTCTTCCATTCGCTTCCGTGTCACTCTGTCTTATGCAGACTGCATCCAGGTTACTCCGACGTGTCTGTTCAGATCATCCTTCCACCGTAGTTGCGGTCGCCCTGCACTTCTCTTTGCCGTCCATGGTCTCCAAGTCAGTAGTCTTCTTGTCCACTTTTCATCTGAGCTTCTGGCTACGTGTCCTGCTCATTTCCATTTTAGAGTCGAGACCTGGTGGATGATGTCAGTGACCTTTGTTTTTTTCTCTCACCGTATCGTTTATGACTCTGTCTCTTAGGATTATTCCTTACATGGCTCTTTCCTTTGCTCTTTGGATCACTCGTAGTTTCTCGGCACTTTTTTTGGACAATGTAATAGTTTCAAGACCTTAGGTACCAACTGGCTTGTTCAGTATACTCGTACATCGTTATTATATACTTTGTTTACCATTCATTCTTCATTCATTCTTTCCATGTGTCCGAACCATTTTAATAAATCTAACTAATTAACCATCACGCCGTTTCCTTGGAGGGGTAAACAGAGAGGATTACGACTACGAATGTGGCCGCTTTTAGTGTTTGATTAATTTGGTCGTGCTATACTTTCCTTGGTCTTCCAAGACTCCTCGTTCAACTCACACTGCTTGTATAAAACATCTAAACCAATCTTCTCTCGTTCATCTTATTAAATATTTCATATATTTATGTTTTGATTAAAACGTTTAAAAAATATATTTTTTTAGACTTTTTTGACCGCTACTGCGTTATCCTTCGGCTCTGAAAAGTTCTTGAATCCGGTTAATACGTTCTCGTTAATTGGGTGTTTCATGCTCAAATGAGAACATTCTAAGTTGTTTTAAATTAGGTTTTCGAATAATTTCAAATCAGGTAAACTTAATTATAATATAGCATTAATTCTGTCATTCAACTGTCCTCTGGCAAACTTTTGACAGGAGAGTACCAACTATTTAATTGTGTTTTATAATCAAAGAACATTTATATTACAAAATGAGAGAATTCTCCAAATTATTAAAGCTTTTGTTTATTATATAAAACATACCTAGCTCTTTATGGAAGTGAAGCATGAAACTATCAAAAGAAGGATAAAATTAGAATAAATACAGTAGAAATAGATAATACAGTAACGTAGTAACACTTTTGAGAGAATGTTTTTTGAGAGAAATGAACTTATTTGAACTTAGGCATTAACACTGCGGAATTTCTTAGTAATATACTTAGGAAATTGAAGATAAATTTGTTTAATCCACTAATAAAATATTAAAAAACCCCACATGTTTCGGAGGATACCTCCATGTTCAGGTGTAAAAATATAATAAAAACTAAACAATGAATGTCTAATATAAAAACGCATTTAAAATTGGATAAAATAATACAAATTTAAAAATTAACCTGGGCTATTTGTTATAAGTACTAACAATTATTTTTTTAACAGTAAGAACTAATAAATAATAATAATAATTGATTTTTAAAAAAATATGTATTTGAAATGACACAATTTATATAGAAATTAATAAATGATTAATTTGCATTTGATTGGGAATCGGAGCTTGGGAGATTAAATGTAGACAAAGTATTTAAGAAGAAAGGAGTAAAAGGAGGAATCTCATTATGTTTTTAATCAAATTCATCACTTGAGGATTTCTAAATTTTCATGTTTGTTTAATTTATTGCTATTGTTAACTATGTGTAGAAATTTTGTGTCATTTTTATCGAAACTGTAGTCGAATTCAAAACAATGATTAGCCATCTCAGAAAAAATAATATGTTTGGTATAAGCTTGTTTGTGTTCGTTGATACGTGTTTTTATAGTTCGTCCTGTTTTGCCTATTTAAAAAGTAATTTACATAATACTTTTTTAATAATTAGTGGATTATCCAATATTATTTTCCATTTCCTAAGTATAAACTAAATTGAATTTGAATTTAAAATGAATTTTCATTGGGAGCTATAATGAAACACGTCAGACAGCTATAAAACGTCAAAGACGAAAATCGTGTCCTCCATCCTATAAGTAAAAACCATTTTCGTATCTTGAGACTAAGAATAGAGAATTATATTGTTATTAATACGAATGAAAACATCTGTATTCTAGAAGTTTGATTATAATTTATGTGAATGTTTTAACATTTCATTCGTATTAATTTATTTTAATTATATAACGAATTGTCTAATGAGGTAAGAGATACCGGTTCTCTCGCGATCTTTCGTCGAAAATGCTTTCAATGTGTTCTAAGTACCGGAATTTAAATAATGAAAACAAAAAAAATATATATAAAATTTCTTTGTTATTATATTATATATGAAGTGTGCTTTCACTTGTGTTTATCGTCGACCGGTTTCAGCAACTTGCTGCCATCTTCCATAATACCAGATACTAGAAGATGGCAGCAAGCTGCCGAAACCAATCGACGATAAACACAAGTGGAAGCACACTAAATATATAATAATAAAGAAATTTAGTATAAATTTTTGTTTACATTATTTAAAATTAAATTCTATCAAGAAATTTCAATTAAAAATATTAATTACCGATATTTAATGTTTTTGGTGTTTTTCTCATTTGCGATTTTTATATGATTAATTAATTGTTTATAAAAGATCGCTTTATATGTTGTGAAATGTTCCTGTATTTTTTTATAACTTTATTAAATTAAATAAATAAAAAATAATTATTTAATTTGTTATTTTACACCATTGTTCAAGAGACAATAAATAAATATAATATATTTCAATTCATTTGACTTAATCACCTTATTGAATACATAAATGGCAAATTTTATTGTTAAACCCGTTTCCGAAATATGCCCGAAGCTTTTTTCACCATAGCATTGCACCGCTTCGATAAACATTGAAGCTTTTCACACTTTGAGGGCGGAAAGGTCTTTATAGAACCAGAACGGCAGTGTCTTGGTGCGACGGGCACATAGAACGCTAGTTGTCTGGGGAGTTATTTGAATGGAAGTGACCCCGAGGCGTCGAATATTCATGACTCGGGGCTGTGCTATCAGGAAGAGTTAAACAAGCGTTTACACTTGCCTTTTTTAAGCTCTACAAAATAATGATAAAATATCTTTATATTTCAAAGTAAACTCAACAACCAAGGATTCATGTCAATGATATTATCAATTATTATAAAATCTCCAACACGACCAAAATAGACGCTTATTATTTTGAATGAGGAATCGTGTCGTGTCCAGGGTTAAGCCTCTGTCACCTGGATCTTGGAACAAGTATTTTTTTTGTACCTCAATGCTAAAATTTGTTTTAAATTTAAATCGTAGAGAATAGTTTACAATAAAGCCTATCTTTGCTGGCTCTTGGGATGCTACCTGAGCCTTTAATGTGGTAGTTTCCCGTTGTTTTGAAATAAAATGCTGTGTACAATTTTTTTTTTCTTTTTTTATGTACTTTGTATACAACACTCACTTTTTAAACAAATTAAAATTAAATTTCAAACATCTTTCGGACTACCCAGCTCTTCCTCAGTGATATTATATAGATATTTAATATATTATAAAATTGTTTACAAATGTGGTCAATTTTAATATATCTTATATAACATCTGTCGAAACTAACCATATTTTTATGTAAACAATTTTATAATATTTTAAATATCTATATAATATCACTGAGGAAGGGCTGGGTAGTCTGAAACATGTTTGGGATATAATTTTAATTTGTTTAAAAATTAGTTTTGTTTACAGAGTACCTGTATATAAAATAAGAAAAATATAAAACATCTACAAAATAATGTATGGCGAACATACGTTTTTAACATTTATAATAGTTTACAAAATAGTTTAGTGGTTTTACTTGGATTTAATTTACGAGTATATAAATTATAAAAATAGTGACAAATTGCTTTAAAATTCTCAAATTGTGAAGATGAAAGCAAGGCAAAACAAATGTGTGACTATTTATATAAATCAAATATAAGTTTAATAAATTTGTCACTATTTATATAAATAAAATACAAGTTTAACCACTAAACAATCGTGTTTACTATTATAAATTGATAATAGAGTTTTACAAAAGTAAAACCTCAACCATGAATACATTTTTTTAGTTTATTACATGTGATAGCTAGCTATCACATGTAATAAACTAAATCTATCGCCATTTTAATTATGACGTGAATTCTACCAGACCAAAGATGCTGCGGTTTTTAATTTTTTTTTTCTTTTTTCTCTCCGAAACTGATCAACTGGGACTATCTGTCTGAACTGCAAATGTAGTAAGCCTCACAATGGGTTAAATTAAATTAAAATATATTTTCAAGAAATATATACTACAGCGAGTACAGCAAGATCAATTTCTAACATCACGTGCAAAATAATTAGAACCATGATTCTTATCACCACAACGATAACCTTGTTAAATATAACAGAACGCATGTTGAATATTGTTACTTATTGAATTACTTAAATTTATAACACAAATTCTATTTACAACGGCTACAGTGAGAGGCAATGTAAATTTTATACAAGTTAAAATGCATGAAGGCACGATATTTTTTTTTAATCACTATGTTTTTACTGACGACGCAAATGATTGTATTAAAAACCAATCGTATATGTATTAAGTACTCACTATTACACGCAAAACGTTTTGATTTAAAGAGGTTTATTTACCTCAGTTAATCTTTATTTAAATTAATTCACCTTTGGAGCAATTACAAAATAATAAAAGAAAAATTCTTGGAGTTTATTTTATGATTTTTGACGTTTTTAAATTAAAATATATAACGACTTACATTTGTTTGTGCAATTTTATACATATAAAACGTAATTTGTTTTGGAGTTTTTAAAATAATAAGGATCGTGTGAACCCAACTTTACACCCTTTACTGTAACCGCCAATAGATGGCGTATGAATGTCGTAAAATCTTACTCGTTCATCCCAGTATTTCACGTCAAACGCGAGTTCGTGTTTGTCGACGGGTATATCTATTCAGAACGAAAAAAGAGAGTTTTCATCTACGAAAACCAAGCATTTCATACTTTAACAAGTTATTACATTCTTTATTTACACAATTTACAATCAAAATCTATTGTTTTGTTCAAAATACTATTTTAATGATACCCTAGAAGCGAGGTCTATCTTTTCTCACATCGTGCGCCTGAAAGAGATGAAATATACGAGCTACTAGCTGTATACTACTAGCTGACCCGACGAACTTCGTACCGCCTCAGAATCAATAAATGTTGTGTTAACTTATTAGCTAAATTTAATTCACCTTTTTATTGAATTACAATTAATATTTAAAATGAATGAAATGTGCAAAAGTCAAAATTAAAATTATTAATTACAATGGAAAATAATTCACGTGGAAGCCTGCATCAATACTTAAAATGAATTATAAATTGTTAGTCATACATCGTTCTACCACACATATGTCTTAGGGACCTCATCTCTACCGCATTTATTCCGCTCTCATCTTTCTTCTGCCAGTTCCATGCTTCGCGTCCATACATAAGGGTTGGGACCAGAACTCCATTGTGAACGGCCATTTTCGCTTTCATTGATAAATTATTGTTTCCAATAACTACTTTTAAAGCTCCATTCACTTTGTTACCCGCACCAACCCTTCTTTCAACAATCACTGTCCGTTCGGCCATCCGCTGAGAACATGCTACCTAAATACACAAATTCCCTCACCTGTTCCAAGTTCTCTTCATTTACACTTATATTACAAACTGTCATTTGCTCTTCCCTTTCAAAAACTAACACCTTAGACTTTCCGACATTCATCAAAACACGTTAAAACAATTAAATAGCAGACAACATAATTTTGAATAAGTGTGATTCATCGATGAACTCCGTTTTCATCATTAGCATCATCATATTCATCATCTGAAGAGTTTGATGATTCAGTGTCCCTATCAATTGAAAAAAGAAATTCCTCGTCTTCATCTAGCCAAATATTTCGTTTATTAAGTACTCGCGGCTACATTTCGTATGTTAACAATTCTCTGGACCGAATGTACACATATACACCTACTCGTATAAAATCAATACAAAATATACAATATGTATTTTTATTATTATTCACTAATCATAAATCGGTTATTTAATCTCTACGGAACACTCATCTGTCATCTTTTTCGAATGGAATTAATGGCGCAAATATTCTTGCTCTCCTTCACAAAAGGGGTTTAACTTTTAGAATAGTCTCTCTTATACTGATTTTTATAACTTTGGGCATTGTTAATCTAAAATTAATAAAGAAAACCAAAAATCCCGGCGACGATTTAAACATAGCCTCAAATCTTTCACATTGACATCTGGCATCAACAATACACCACCTACGGGCGATACCGAAACTAAAATAGACGCCATTTTGATATTATACTATTTACTCCTAAGTCAAATTTAGTCAAATGTATGACAAATATAATTAGTTTTAAATCATTTAAGTGATTTTTTCAAATGTTTTAATAACTATTCTGTTATCCGGAACGGAGACAAATCCAGCGAATCAAAAATCTTCAAAATTGGTCCAGCCGTTCTCGAGTTATAAATGGTGTAACTAACACGATTTTTGACTTTGTTTTATACGAGATATACCTATATAGATTTTTACCTGACCGGCAAACAAGTATTGTGAATAATAATTTTACAAAAATATGTGTTTTTTTTTTAATAAATATAATTATACTTTGTATTACAACACTTTTTATTTTCACTGAACTCATGTTTCGGTTATAAGTAATCTTTATCAATGAATACAATTTTAACAATCAAATAAAATAGATCGGTCACTTATATACTAAACGGGAACGACTTATGTATAAAAGTGGAAGGAATATAATTAGGAATGAGGAGAAGGGAGATATAACGGGAAAATATCGAGTGGGAGGAGTATAATTAGGATTGAGGAGAGGAGAGATGTAACGGGAACATATGGAAAGACATTAGTATGACCAAATTAATCAGTTACTGAAAGGCAGCCATTTTCGAAGTAAGAACAATCGACGAGCGTACGTGACACGGGAAGTGAATAAAGAAGAGGCGCGAGAGTTATGTCAAAAAAGAACAGTGAGGCGGTCCATTCTCTCTGCCTACCTTTTCGGGGAAACGGCGTAATTTTTAGTTAATTAGTTACAGTAAAACATCGCGGTAAATGAAAGTACATGGTTTTTATTTTTAAAATGATTATGTATGGAAGCGAAGCATGAAACTGGCAAAAGAAGGATGAAAGTAGAATAAATTCAGTAGAAATGAGATTTCTTAAACCAATGTGGTGATACTCTGTGTATGATAGAGTGTCGAATAAAACTATAAGAAGTGTATGCGGTGCAATAATGATGTTATGAACAAAATAATTAAAGGATCATTAAGATGGTTTGGACATATGGAAAGAATGAATGAAGAAAGAATGGTAAAAAGATTATATGTTAACGATGTAAATGGAACCAGAAATAGAGGAAGACTGAAATGTTCCTCCCTCGGTTAGCACAGAGAGCATGGTTTTTATCCTCAGGGTGGTAATCGTGAGATTCCTTTCGTGTTAGCATTATTCGACTAAGGACAGGTGTAAATAAAGACGCAGATTATATGATTATATGGGATACATGGGGGTTTATTACAATGTTAGAATTATGAACATAATAGCTAGAAAATAAATGCTAGAGATGTCGTTACTAATAAAAACACAAAACAGAAGAGTGAAGGGGATGGTTGTGGCAATTCCACGAGGGTGTCCTCCTCAGTGCATCAGATAGCGACGTCGCCCGTCGACGTTGTCAGCGACGCTGACCAGTAGATAGTGGTTCAGCAAATAAATATATAGAGCGTCACCTGGCAGATACGAGGTTCCATAAGCTGGTGGTGCTGTACGGAGTGAAGAAGTGGTCCCCGCAGTTCCGCATGGTGGTGTGGTCCTTGACACGGAGCCTCGAACGTGGTCACGTCGATGTCCGACAGAACCTTCGGAACTAACCGCAGACACGCGGACATATGATGCACATGTGTTACCGATGCGCGATCCTTGATGCATATATATATATACTATATATATATATATATATATATATATATATATATATATATATTATATATATATATATATATATATATATATATATATATATATATATATATATATATATATATATATATATACATATTATATATATATATATATAATATATATTATATATATATATATATATATATATATATATATATATATATATATATATATATATTGTTAATATCGTACCATATATTATTCTAATAAAGACAGGCTGAACCATTTCTGGTCCAGCCGGATGCAGACGGATTTACGTGTCTGCTACATTTTGGGCGGGATGGAGGCACAAGCGACGCGAACTAAGATGGCGGCCTACCCGCAAAGCTGACTGGAGGGAAGTGAGCAGGCTTCTAGCCTCAGAGCATAGAGTACAAAAAACAGTGTTACCAACCGGGAAGGCGGCGGTTGCTCACACGGCGGAAACAGGAGAAGTTGGAAATAAATTTCGAAGAGGTACTTAACTGGGGAGAATCGGGGCGAATACAGTGGCCGAAGAAATCGTAATGGTACGTAACATTACACTACCGAGGAAAACGTGTTACGTTCAAATAAATCAAATATTGAATGTCGGCCATGTGAGGAGTCAGAGAAATCGACGCGCGTGCAAGACACGATGTATGAATGTTGAGGAAGCGAGCGAAATATTTCAGGAAAGAAAAGTGTGGTAGTCCATTTTTTCTGCCTACCCCTTTGGGGAGACAGCGTGATGGTAAGTTAGTTAGTTAGTTAGTAATAGCAGAAGTATTTGATTTAAAAATAACATAACAATTAATTACAAATACGGTAGCAGTGCCGAGCGTTGTGAGCTTGTGATATTGTGCTTTTGGTGTAGCAATATTGCACGAGAAACGTAAACATTGAGCCCAAAGGAAACTAACCAAAATCAATTTCGTTGTTGCGAGAAACTTCGGCGCCTGCCAATCAGCTAATTGATTTCACCCAGGGACACGAAACCAATTTTAAATAAAAGATATATCAAATTAACACAACATTCCAACAGAAAACTTACATTATTTTACAATTTGATATTATTTTAAAGCCTTTTCTCAAATATGTCTAAACTGTAAAAAAAATATTCTGTGCCGTAAGTTCAACAAAAAAGTTGGGAATGCCCTGTTAAGGAAGACCGAGGAAAACGTGGCACGATCAAATAAATCAAATATTGAATGTCGGTCACGTGAGGAGTCAGAGAAATCGACGCGCATGCATGACGCGATGTATGAATGTTAAGAAAGCGAGAGAAATATATCAGGAATGAAAAGTGTGGCAGTTTATTCTTCCTGCCTACCCCTTCAGAGAGACGGCGTGATGGTTAGTTAGTTTAGTTAGTTAGTGAAAGTTGTTTTTCGATTTTAAATAGATCGGAGTATGTTTAATATCGTATAAATGATATAATTGATACATGCTTTTATTTGGTGTCAAATTTTACATTCTATCACATAAACCACTGCCCCGATGACTTTGACTTCATTGTGACGCGTTAATCCTACACCCTCATATTGAGGAGTCAAATAGCCAAGTTGGCAAGTTGTCAACCCCGTCAACCGAGTTGTTGATTGCAAGTCAACTGTATTTGCCCCCGGCTCGCGGTGCAACGCTACGTGCGTCGGTCATGTAATCTTGTGCAATCAATTCCTTTGAGCGAACTTTATGTGTCTACAACCAACTTGTATGCTATGTCCCAGTTACGTAACGAAAACTTTTCTATTTATTTGATTCTTCTACGAAATCATGTGAAACTCCAAATCAAAACAAATTTAATAATGACATTTTTTTGTACATTCGCTATCACTTTGTGTTGGGGTAATTGAATGATTAAAGTAAAATAAGCACTAGTACCACAAAAAAACTACATTGTCCATTGTTTTGGCCGAAACAATTTGATACTTTAACATTATGAACTGTTAAATTAAAAAAAAAAGTGATTTATGTATCACAATTGTATTTTATTTTACGCGACAGATGTTTCGTCATTTGATATATTATTGTAACACCTGATGATGTCAACATAGGTTGACAAAACAGCTGTCGCGTAAAATAAAATACAATTGTGATACATAAAACAAGTTTTTATTTTTTTTATAACCGTTTAAAAATACTAAGTATGCAGTTTTGTTCTACACGACAGCGACATATAGAACGAAGCTGCATACTAATTTATTTTTTCGGTGCATAGTGCCTATTTTTCTGCAACTGCAGTGTAATCATTGTTTATTTCTTATTAATATTTATTATTCCCCTATGGATATTTTATTTGCGCATTGTCTGTAATGTATTCATAAAACTAAGACAAATCATTTACTAATTTTTGTTTCCTATAAACTTATAGTATTTTGATAAGTTTTGTACATTATTTCTTCTATATTCGTCATCACTTTGTGTTGTGGATTAACATTTGAATAACTTTTTGGAAACATTGTATTATCACACTTTTTTGCACTTTTCACAAACATGTTTTGAGATACAAACTTCTCTTCTTCAGTGTATAAATTTTAACGGTTAAATGAAACAAAGTTATTATTTACATAATAATTAAATAAAACGATGTTTTTTAACTACTTCCACTTTTGTCTTTATTTAGACAGCGACCAGTCTGTCGATGCCAGCGAGCCTGGCGAAACCGGTCGCTGTCTAAATAAAGACAAAAGTGGAAGTAGTTAAAAAACATCGTTTTATTTAATTATTATTTAAAATGAACTTCCATCAAGAGATTTCAGTAAAATCATTTGATTATCTTATTATTTACATTTACGAGTATATTAAATGACGAGTAAAAAAGTAGAGGTAGGGGCGAAATAAATTTAGCGACAGACTAAATTGTTGTTTAGTTGAAATAATGAGACAGGGAAAAAAATCAATTAGGGAACTTGTAGTCAAGTTAAGGTTGTTTATAATATCTTCGTTGTTTTAAGTAGCCTTTTAAATTTACATATTTCTAGATTATTTAAAGTTACATTTCTATTATTTATGTGAAAATCTTCAATGAAACCTCTGAACTCTCCGCGTTTTCATTAAACATTTTATAACGAAGTTTTACAAAATAAAAATCACAACTTTAAATATTATTCAAGATATTGGGCCTTAACGAATGAAACAAAATACATCCGTTTTTAAATGTTTTTTCTTATTTCATGTCAGTGGTATTTTCACTTTTCTCGACATTCTATATAGCTCTTATAAATAATTAAATAGTTGTCATCGCAAACAAAAACCTATCCAAAAAAGCTAGAATGGCAGTGCACAATGGTGTTCTTCTACCAACTCTTATGTATGGAAGCGAAGCATGGAACTGGCAAAAGAAGGATGAAAGTAGAATAAATGCGGTAGAAATGAGATCTCTTAGACGAATGTGAAGATACTCTGTATATGGTAGAGTGTCGAATGAAAATATACGAAGTGAATGCGGTGCGAAATATGGTGTCATGAACAAAATAATGAAAGGATCATTAAGATGGTTTGGACATATGGAAAGAATGAATGAAGAAAGAGTGGTAAAAAAAATTATGTACGAGTATTAACGATGTAAATGGAACCAGAAATAGAGGAAGACCGAGGAAAACATGGCACGATCAAATAAATCAAATATTGAGTGTCGGCCATTTGAGAAGTCAGAGAAATCGACGCGCGTGCATGACACGATGTATGAATGTTGAGGAAGCCAGAGAAATATGTCAGGAAAGAAAAGTGTGGCAGTCCATTCTTTCTGCCTACCCCTTCGGGGAGACGGCGTGATGGTTAGTTAGTTAGTTAAATAAAATAATTACACGTCTCTTCTATAAAATATAACAAAACTTCTAGAACACAGACGTTTAATTTATTTTGATTATTTAATATATTGGTTCACATCGATCGATTAATAAAGACCGCATGCCTCATCGTATGAATGGAATGAACGTTCTGTCTACAGCAAAGCGCGAGTATGTCTTTTTATAATATTACCGTGAGCTTTTGATGAATGAATTAATTTCAGGATTCACAAAATGGTTGAGAATCCTCCGCGCCCGAAACGCCAAGGTCAAATTTCATTTTAAAGTAATAAGGGAGGTTTTGCGAATAAATTGTCCCAGGTAAATCAACACAAAATGGTTTAAACACAACCTTCTGCTTGGCGGGACTGATAAACGAGAACTCTAATTCAAATGAAATAAAATTTCTCCCTTCATAAACAACACGCTTCTAGGGTTGACGGAAAAATATGTTTTGATTTCATTTTCAAATCAAATCAAATCAGTTTATTGTCTCAACAAGCATTACAAACAATACTAATGTTAAAGGCATCTTTTGAGTACAGGTAAAATATAATATATAAAATATAATACCAGAAACGCATGAGTGACAATAGGAAAACAAGATATTCTCTAAAGTCAAGAGTACCTCATTGTCTCCTGAATGTACTTTCTAACCAACTAACTAACTAACCATCACGCCGTCTCCCCAAAAAGGTAGGCAGAAAGAATAGACTGCCACATTTTTCTTTCCTAACATATTTCTCTTGCTTCCTCAATATTCATACATCGTGTCATGCACGCGCGTCGATTTCTCTGACTCCTCACGTGACCCCTTATTTTCAATATCTACCTGACTAACCATCACGCTATCGTTTCTACTGAGGAGTTGGCATGTAGTAGAGGATGGACTGCCACAATATTCTATCATGATATTATACTTCGAGATATTTATTTTTTATTCCTAATACGTGACGTGTTTTGATACATTTTTATTATAATATTTTAAGCTTACTAACTAATTAACCATCAAAACCGTTTCCTCGAAAAAATAGGCAGAAAGAATATACAGCCCCACTGTTTGTTCCTGGCATATTTCACTCGTTCCCTCAATATTCATACATCGTGTCATGCACGCACGTTGATTTTTCCGATTCCTCACGTGGACGACATTCAATATTTGATTTATTTGATCTTGCCAAGCTTTATTCGGTCTACCTCTATTTCTAGTACCGTTTACAACGTAAATATCATTTGACACTCTAAGATACACAGAATTTCTACATATTCATTGATCAAGTGATCTCATTTCTACGGCATGTATACTACTTTCATCCTTCATTTGCCAGTTCTATGCTACTCGTCGATTTCTCTGACTCCTCACGTGGCTGACATTGAATATTTGATTTATTTGATAATGCTACGTTTTCCTCGGTCTTCCTCTATTTCTAGTTCCCATTACATCTTTTACATAATTTTTTCAATTGTTCTTTTTCATTTATTCTTTCCATATGTATAAACCATCTTAATGATCCTTTCATTATTTTTTTCATAACACCATCTACCACACCGCATTCACACGCTATATATTTATTCGATACTCTATCATATACACAGTATTTACACATTTGTCTAAGAGATCTTATTTCTGCAGCATTTATTATACTTCCATCCTTCTTTTGCCAGTTCCATGCTTCGCTTCCATACAAAAGGATAGGTACAAGAACACTTTTGTGCTCTGGCATTATAACTATATCGGATAGGTTTTTGTTTGCGATTACTACTTAAACATCACCATTCCTTTATTGGCTGATCTAATCCTTCTTTCAATATCCCTCTTCACTCGTCCGTCTTTTAAAATTAAATTATACGTACATTGTGATCTATAAATATTTATTATTTTATTCTTATATACAACAGGTCGTTTGAACCCAATAACTGTACACAATTTATTTGAGCTATTATATTGATTCTTATGACATGTGATAGGTAGCCAATGTATCGCCATTTTATTGTCAAGTGAATTCTACACCACACCAAAGACAGTGTGACAATCACACTGCCCTCGCCGGGGATCGAACCCGGTACCTTCGGTATGGAAGTCAGAGCTCTGACCACTCTGCCACGAAGGTCGTCGTATTAAATCGCTGTTCATAATAAGAGTTCATTTCTCTGATTTCTATGGATGAAATTCAAAGTTTTATAATTCTAGCCGCCCCTGTTCAAAACAATCATCCGAACAATAGTGACCTATGGATGTGAGGCGTGGACAATGACAGCGAAATCCGCAGAGCGACTGGATACTTTTGAGAGAACGGTGCTGCGCAGAATTCTGGGACCTGTGAATGACGGTGAAGGCTGGAGAGTGCGGCATAATGACGAGCTGTACCATATTTACAAATCTCCCAGTCTCTCCACACAGGTCAGACTAAATAGACTGAGATGGGCTGGTCACGTGCAGAGGATGCCGTCATCGCGAACCCCAAAAAGATTGCTGGAGTGGCACCCAGGTGGTAAAAGACCAATTGGACGACCAAGGCTGCGATGGGAGGATGAAGTTGGGAGAGATGGAGCAATATTGTTAAGAGTGTCAGATTGGAGGGTCGAAGCGGAGGACAGAAGGAGTTGGAGGCGAAGAATACTGGAGCCTAAGGCTCGATATGGGCTGTAGGGCTATCGAAGAAGATGAAGAAGATAATTCTAGCCGCTCGTGGATAGTAGTGGTCAACCCTTGGCATTATTCATCATGAAAGATAAGACCAAAGATACGAAATATTTTCACGTTTTTTCCATTTCCGTAACGAATTCTTCAGAGCCTTTGTTGCTCACATTTAGAGATTTTTTAAAAGAATGGCGTTGAACGTGAAATATATTCAGGCATCGAAAAAATTAATGTTCGCAGAATTTTTATGAAAGCGCCCAACATCTGCCCGTCTGGAAGTATCTCGGCGAAACTTTAAGGAAAAGTGCGTATTTTTATTTTATTTTTTAACCCTTAATTGGTACTGCTGGGGCTTTTGACACCCCGATTGTTAATTTACTAGTTGCGGCCCGTGAAATATTCACAGAAGCAAAGATTTTCTACCCTTTAAACTTGGTTTACTGTGTAATCGTAATCCTAATAAAGACGATGCTATAATCATGACGATGCTGATAATTACCTTCGTCAAAGACAGCACAGATTGTTTTATTTGCCACGATGTACAATCAACCTGCCAATGGTTATGCCTGTGCGTAGAGCATTATCATTGCTTAATCGGGTCACCTCGGAGGTCGACGTATTTCGTGATAGTGTGAGTTGCCTTAGGGAGGCAATATCAATGTTATAATTCTTTTTAATTCTTACTCTTAAGATTTTTTTATGCTTCTCGTATAAATTCTTATTATGAAATTGGAAACGATCTGGAATTATATGTTTAAAATGTTTGTTATTTTTATTCAAATGAATTAAAAGAAATTAATGAAATCATAGCTGAGAATAAGAATGAATAGTAATGAGAATAAAAATTACAAAAAATGCTAAACAGACTATGAACTATGAAAAATGCTAAGAACGCCTGTTTAAAATATAACATGTAGTAAAATATGACATTCTCTAAAACCCCCAAAATATATAACCTGGCTATAGAGAACCAATCCATAAAACAGGCCAGTTTTAAAATAAAAGACCTGGTTAGATGAGGTGATCTGCGGGAAAAAATATAAGCCCAAGTCAACAAGCAGCTCTCTGGTGTTCTTAAATCCGCAATATGGAAAAACATAGACCTAGTTATTAAAAGAAATATTAGAATTTATAAAGCATATGTAAGACAAATTAATAATAACATACGGCGTTGAAACAAGGACAGACAGAGTCAAGACCAACCAAGTTTAGACGACTTTCAAGATGAAGACACTGAGGATGATAGCAGGCAAGACATGGAGAACGCGTGATCACCAGAATAAGAGAAGAGATATGTGAGGCTTGTGAAATTATAAGATGGAGTAGACATATAAAGAGGGACTGGTACGGTCATGTCCAAATAATGGACACCACCAGACTCCCCTACGCACTACATAATCAGCCTTACGGAGCTGGTCCTCCTGGAAAACCTCTTAAAAGATATTATAGAATGACAGCTGGGAACCCACCTCACAGTAGGAGTCACGCTCTGGAAAGCAGACCACATAAGTTTACAGTAAGGAAGCAGACGAAGAAGATACTTACCTTATTTTTGTATTTTCGTCTACGTAATAATGATTTTTTACAAAAAAAACATGTGGGGTATCATGGTACCCCATTTCCATTGTTAACCATCTACATCAGGGCCCTGGGTTATAACGAACATATGACGTGAATGTTTGGGGTCTGGCAGTGGGCCGCCTCGCATTTTAATGTACGCAAATTGGCGAAAGTTTTTTATATTCGAGTAAAGACGTTTTGATGGCCGGCGTTTAAAAATGACTTTCAAAGTTCGTGCTCCGTGTTTTTGAATACATTTGGCTAATATTTTAGAAAATTGCCCTAAAAAGGTTTCAGCTAGGAGTTACGAAGAGAAAAATATGTTAAAAAAGATGAATCTAATTCATTTGTTTTGTGATATAATTTTAACGTTCTCTCTAGGATTTTTAACATCATCGTATGTTTGTTATTTGAGGTTTTAAACACTCTTAACATACTCGTTTTATTTAATACTACGAAGTTTTAAGCACTCTTAATTATTATTGAATACTACGATGTTTTAAGCACTCTTAACATATCATTGAATACTACGATGTTTTTAACACTCTTAACATATTATTGAATACTACGATGTTTTGTGTGTTTTAACCATCTACGCTTTGCCGAGGACATCGTACTAGTGAGCAACACTCCAGAGGAACTAGCTGAAATGCTGAAAGAACTAAACGATGTATCCAAATCTGTAGGTTTAAATATGAACCTGGCAAAGACCAATATAATGGGCACGGAAAGGCTTTAATGAAAGGAAATTAACGTGGATGGCAACAGAATTGAGAATGTTCAAGAACACCTGGGACACAATATTCGATTGGGCCGAAATAACCAATCCGCAGAGCTAAATAGAAGAAGAGGACTAAGCTGGGCAGCTTTCGGTAACATGAGTTACATCCTTAAAAACCGGAAAATACCGATCAACCTGAAACGAAAAGTCTTTGAAGCCTGCGTTCTGCCAGTTGGTACTTATGATCTTAAAACATTTACGTTGTCCAAGCAAAGTCCCGAGCCATGGAAGATGTTAGGAATAAACCTAAGAAACAAGAGTCAGAAACGATACGGTGAGAGAAAAAACAAGGGTCACTGACATCATCCACCGGGTGGCGACTCTAAAATGCAATGGGCGGGTCACGTAGCCAGAAGCTCAGATGAAAAGTGGACAAGAAGACTGCTGACTTGGAGACCGTGGACGGCAAAAAGATGTGCAGGGCGACCACAACTACGGTGGAAGGATGACCTGAACAGACACGTCAGAATAACCTGGATGCAGTCTGCATAGGACAGAATGACATGGAAGCGAGTGGAGGAGGAACAATTTTATGAAGATATTGAATTAATATATAAAATCAAAAAATAAATTGTCATCAAACATTGTCATTATTTAATTACATTTTTTAAACGTTTATTCAAATCTGTTTACCTTATGAATTTAAATGTAGTTAATTGATTTATTTTTGGTTCTTGTTCATTATAAATAATGAAAACGAAAATTGACATATATTAATTTGAAAGATGGTTTTCTCAGTGAAAATGTAAACAAAAGTTATCTTTTACTTTTTTACATTTTTTTTCTACAGTTACCCTTTCCAATACCTAAACTGTCCCTTCAGCAAATTACTGGAGGATTAGCTTCGTATTTGTTGGTACCCAAATTCCCGTCCGGATTTTAATTAGGGCATTCAACCCTAGTTGAGGATTTCACGAAATTCAATCAACCCATGTTTAATACAACGAATCGATTGGTGCCACGAATGTACCGACAATATTGAATGTGTACCGTAGGTAATGAAATAAATTTATAAGAGTATTTAGTAGATCACTCAATTTATGGCAAATTATACAAAAAAAATATGAATACGATTTTTTTATTATTAACTTTTTTGACATGTTTCGGCGGCTTACACCTTCGACATCGGAAAAACGATATAAACGATAGATAAAGTGGAGTTTATATTGTTCTCTCGATGATGAAGGTGTAAGCCTTCGAAACATATCCAGAAAAATAAACTCAAAAGTGAAAAATCAGTGTTATAATTTAAAAAAATCGCCATTATGGAATTCCACAGTTTTAACGCCTCAAGTTTACCTTAACATTAATTATGATGGCTTAATTTAAACATAAATGATTCTTATTTAATTTTCTATGTATATAGTAGAAGATTTTTTAATATATATTTTTTTTTTGCTTTATTCCACTTTGCTTTTTATTCCGACTAGTTTTGGAGACTGTTGTGTTTTTAAATAGCTAAATACTAAATAACTAAACATCACGCCGTCTCTCTGTAAGCATGCCACTACACACTATTTTTACCTGACATTCTTCTTTCGGTTCCTTAACATTCATACATCGTGTCACGCACGTCGATTTTTCCGACTCTTCACGTGGTCGACGTTCAATACATGATTTATTTTTTGTGCCACGTTTTCCTCGATTTTTTATTTATTTCTAATTCCGTTTACATCGTAAATATTTTTTTGCCATTCTTCTTCATTAATTATTTCCTTGGGTCCAATCGTTTACAACCCTACGAACATTAAATATTTTTAATTAAAATATAAGAAATATTAATGAATTAAAGACAAATGATTCGTTTATTTTGTAAATCTCATTCTTATTTATTGTTTCTTGAACAATTATGTAAATCTCCATATTTAATAAGTAATACGAATGAAAACGACTGTTTTCTTGAAGTTTTATTATAATTCATGGGAATGCTATGTTTCGCCTTTTTAATGCTTTAATACGAGTACATTTGTAACATACCTACATACCGTAGCGTTTTATTTGGTATTAATAACTTATACTCGTAATGTTTATTATGACTTGCTTTAGACTTTAATGTGATTTGAAAAAAATATACTTTGCATTACTTTAATTAAAAATTTCCAAGATGGTCTGAAATTCAATACATAAAGGAAAAAACTTGGAACAGGTGAGTGAATTTGTGTATTTAGGTAGCATGTTCACAGCGGATGGCCGAACGGACAGTGATATTGAAAGAAGGGTTGGTGCCGGTAACAAAGTGAATGGAGCTTTAAAAGTAGTTATTGGAAACAAGAATTTATCAATGAAAGCGAAAATGGCCGTTCACAATGGAGTTCTGGTTCCAACCCTTATGTATGGAAGCGAAGCATGGAACTGGCAGAAGAAAGATGAGAGCAGAATAAATGCGGTAGAGATGAGGTCCCTAAGACGTATGTGTGGTAGAACGATGTACGACAGAATCTCAAATGCTGATATTAGGAAGGAGTGTAGAGCGAAAGAAGGTATTATGAACAAAATTATGAAAGGTTCGCTTCGTTGGTTCGGACATATGGAGCGCATGGGTGAAGAAAGAATGGTTAAAAAAGTAAACGTCAACAATGTAAATGGAGTAAGGAGTCGAGGTAGACCGAGGAAAACATGGCATGTCAGAAGCCGGAAGAATCGACGTGCGTATATGACTCGATGTATGAATGTGGAGGAAGCTAGAGAGGTGTGTCAGGATAGAGTAGTGTGGCGGTCCATTCTCTCTGCCTACCCCTGCGGGGAAACGGCGTGATGGTTTGTTGTTGTTGTTAAACCCAAACAAAGGTACATTATAAATATAATCATTTCATTTTTACTATTTATCTTTGAGGTTTTGGAGAATTTAAAGTAGGTTAAATATATGTAATGATTAAATTAGGAATGTCGTAAAGTCAAAGGTGTTTGTTTTTGAAAGGGAAGAGAAAATGACAGTTTGTAATATAAGTGCGAACGAAGAGAACTTGGAACAGGTGAAGGAATTTGTGTATTTAGGTAGCATGTTCACAGCGGATGGCCGAACGGATAGTGACGTTGAAAAAAGGATTGGTGCAGGTAACATAGTGAATGGAGCTTTAAAAATAGTCATTGGAAACAAGAATTTATCAATAAATTGAGTTCTGGTCCCAACCATTATGTATGGAAGCGAAGCATGGAACTGGCAGAAGAAGGATGATAGCAGAATAAATGCGGTAGAGATGAGGTCTCTAAGACGTATATGTGGTAGAACGATGTATGACAGAATCTCAAATGCTGATATGAGAAAGGAATGTAGAGCAAAAGAAGGTATTATGAACAAAATTATGAAAGGATCGCTGTGTTGGTTCGGACATATAGAGCGCATGAGTAAAGAAAGAATGGTTAAAAAAAAAGTACACGTTAACGATGTAAATGGAGTACGGAGTCGCGGAAGACTGAGTAAAACATGGCATGACCAAATTAATTAAATTTTAAAGGTAGGTTATGTTAGAAGCCGGAAGCATCGACGTGCGTGTATGACTCGCTGTACGAATGTGGAGGAAGCCAGAGAGGTATGTCAGGATAGAGTAGTGTGGTGGTCCATTCTCTCTGCCTACTCCTGTGGGGAAACAGCGTGATGGTTTGTCGTTGTTGTTGTTAAATATATTTTTAAAATCAAATTGGGGTCAATAAAAACTTTTTTATTTACGATTTTTCAATAAATTAAGCAATGTTGGTTCCGCTTTTGAGTTTATTTTACTCGACATGTTTCGAAGGATTACACCTTCATCATCAGGAGTAGTTTATATCGTTTTCCCGATGATGAAGGTGTAAGACTTCATAAAAAGAAGTGGAAAATACAGTGTTTTAATTCATAAAAAATTGGTCATATACAATTCCACAGTGATGTTGTTAAAATAAACAAAAGTTGTTTAAAAATAGAAAACTAAAAATTCAATAAATGATATGAAATATTCACGACACGTGTTTCGTCTTATGAGGACATCTTCGAGTGTAACACTCGAAGATGTCCTCATAAGACGAAACACGTGTCGTGAATATTTCATATCATTTATAGAATTTTTAGTTTTCTATTTTTAAACAACTTTTGTTTATTTTAACAACATCATTATGGAATTCTATACACTTAATCATACATCGATTAATTCCACAGTGTTAATTTCTTTATCAAAATTCTAAAAAAGTTTAGTTTAGTTTATCTAAAATATAAAAAACTTTATATTTCTTAAATGAAAAATAGCTTAGGGGCACCGAGTATAGTTATAAGTCAAATATAGTAGCTACCCAGATTCACACAAGACTCCCGGTAAACTTAAAATGAGGAAGCTTCATTATGTGGGGTAGGGACCGCAGGGTACTTTAGACGACAGTGAGAGCAGAGCAGAGAGCCTTTGTAATAAGCCAAGATAATGTGTTATATCCGTAATAAGTATGAAGAACACGTAATATGATCGTTACTTATATATTTTCTGAAGTAAGTCCAAACGAGTCTAGATTTTCATTTTATTAGAACTATTTGATTTATTAAAGCATGGATGAAAGAAGAATTATTAAGAAAGTATACGTTAACGGTGTGAATCTAGTACGGAGTCTTGGGAGACCGAAGTAAACTTGGCATGATGAAATTAATCAAATATTTTAATTGTTAGAAGTCGGAAAAATAGACGTTCATGTTTGACTCGCTGTTTGAATGTGACGTGTCTCTAGAGACATGTGTTAGAATCGAGTAGTACGGTGGTTTATTATCTCTGCCTACCCCTTCAGGGAAACGGCGTGATGGTTTGTTGCGATGAAAACATTGATGATCCACAATTTGGTTTTAGAAATGATAACAACCAGGAATTGATTGATGGTTGAGGCATTAATTTTGTAAAACTCCATTGTTAATTTACAATAGTCAACACGATTGTTCAGTGGTATTACTTGGATTAAATGTATAAACATTAAATCCAAGTAAAACCACTAAACAATCGTGTTTACTATAATATTATAAATTAACAACCAGGAGCATGTTTGTGCTAAGTTTATTTAATTTGTTTTTTTTTAAACAAATACTAACAAAGCTTACGTCTGCTTAGTGCTTACAAATTATTTTAATAGATGGTGCTAGTGTAGATGGACCTACCAACAGTGAAGTTGTTAAAAAATATTAACATATATACAAGTTCCAAAAATTTGGCAGACGTGGTGTCGTAAGAAGGGCGCAATGGTGAATGTTGTTAAACATAAAGTGATCGCTTAACCCAACCAATGACAGGTCATAAGTCCAGTAAACGCCTCGAATATCATATTCTATTTCCAAATAATTTACATCGTCTTCTCTATTAAGATACAATTAATCCTTTAAAAAGTTTATTTAAATATCTTTCATATCAATATTTTCAATATCTTTAATATAAATGTCGTATAATGTGTTTTAATTATCTTCACCTTCAAATTAATATTTTATCAACTTTTAAATTTCAAAAATGTGGAAATACAAAGAAATTTTAATTATGAAAAGCTTCGCAAAGTAGAAAATATTCACAGATTTGGCACCACGTGTAAAATTTCCATGCAGATGAATTTTTTGAATGCTATCCTGAATATTGTGGCACGCAAGCAGACATGAATACGGGGAAGAGAAGAGAGATTCCAGTGGTATTTACGTTCGTTCGGCCAGAAATACTAATTAACGTGTGATTTCACGTAAAATACGGTGTCTTTTGATGTAGCAAAACCAGCACGTGTAAATAACGTACACAAATAACGTGAATAGGAATAATGTATTTACAGGAGGACGTATTTTTTGCCATACAAATGACTTGAAAGAACTTCAGTAGAAAGTGTTTTGGGGTTTTAAGCCTCAGTAAGTTTCATTTGTGTGTTTTTTCATGTATTGAGATCAAACATTTACATTAATTTGCAGCTATCTTTATGTTTAAATATTATTAAAAAAATACTCAACAATACCTTCATCAAACAATTGCGTCATTGATCTGTGGACAGTAGCTTACAAAAACCAACTTATTATTCCTCGTTTAATAGATAAAACAATATTTGGCAGAAAATTTTGGGATTTCGTAAACGGCTGTCTACGTAATATGCGTGTCTTCTTATTCTTCTTCTTAGTCTTAGTGTAACCCTAGTGGCCTGTTTCTTAAGAGGAGTTGGCCTCCTGCGAAGTCGATTCCCAGCTGTCGATCCATTTCTTTTGTCTGCCCAGGGGTCGTCAACATTGGAACTGGCCGTGCAACACAATGAAAGGGAGTCTGGATGGATAGATCTATTCTCCTCACGTGTGCATACCAGTATCTTCTCCTTTGCCTTCCCCACCTAACGACATCCTCAAATTGCACCATTCACGCTAATGTTGGGACTGTCATGATTTCTTCTTTTTCAAAAATCATTATCTTGGACTTAACTTTCATCATCAGATCATTTCGCATGCATACCTCATACATACTATTCACCAGGACTTTTAAGTTCGTGCTCGTTGTCTGCAAGTAGGACAGCGTCATCCGCATACAAGATACAGCTTACTGACACTCCGCTCATTTTGGCACCTATATCCATTTCTGGGATTGATATTTTAAATATGTTACAGATATTAGTTACGGATAGCTTTTATCAAGGTCATTGGTTCCATTTCGTAAAACATAAGGGTTAACAAATGAAAAAATATGTATTAAAAAAATTGGGTCTTCGATAAAGTTGAACTTAATTTGTTGGGTAATTTACAGATCCAAAAAAATCATCGAATGGCGATATACGTACAATATATAAAATTCTCTATCAATAAAAATGGATAGGGTGACGCAGAAACGACTGCCGCATACACAAAGGTCACAAAAACACTCACTTTATATCCCGAATGATAGAAGGCCCAAACACACCGTGAATTATTCAATAGTCACTAATTCCGAGAAAGAATAGCATTTTTTTAGCACCTTGTACAGACGTTTTTATTCTATACGTTTATTTCATATTGTATATCAAGAAATTGCTACCTAGAATAATCGAATATCTATCTATTGTTAAGAAGTGTTAAACGCAAATGTCTTGTTTATAGATTCTTAAACAACAATACAAAACTCCCTATTTTTAAAAAGGTCAGCTTTCTAGGCTCACTGGTTTTGATTTTGAAAATTTTGTTTGGTTCATGTAGTGCTCCCGTAAATTTGGAGATATTTCGTGTGAATTGTTTTGGTTAATTTGATTGTTGCCGCACTTTATAATAGTTGATTGTGACACGTAATACGTTTGTACTGTTTAAATGTTGAAATTATACAAGTTTTTTGTTTACATAAAGAATTTTGATAGGTGTAAAAATAAATTTTTCATTTGTTGTCCAATGACAATTTGAATAATTTCTTCAATATCATTTTAAAGTTCTTGCTGGTGTTGGTGTGTTTAAAGTGCTTAATTACAGCTAAATAAAAAAAACGTGGATACGTGGAACTTAAATTAAATAGACAATATGTGCACCATCTAAAAAGAACATTATGTGTTAAATTATTTTAATTGTGTTATTTATTTTATATCATTATATATTGTATTATTTGTTTTAGATTTATTTTGTGGATATTTAATAATCGAAGTGTGCGGGGGAGATGCCTATTGGTCATCACACCGCGTGTTCTACGGGGCGAAAAGAAAAGGATGGAGTGCCGCTTCGGTTAAAGTGTGGCAGTCCATTCTTTCTGCTTACCATTTCAAGGAGACGGCGGGATGGTTAGTTAGTTAGTTAGTTTCAGCTTTCTAGCTAAAAAATGCCCCAGCGAGATAAAATTCTTCACTCTCATTAAAAAACTATAAAACTTCCATAAAATATACGATTTTATCAACATCACTACATACGTATTGTTTTGCTTCAAGATAATAATATATCTAAGCAAACTAATATCAGTGTATCATTCATCAACACGCCGTCTCCCTGAAGGGGTAGGCAGAAATAATAAATTGATACACTGTTCTTTCTTCACATACTTTTCTCTCTTCCTTTACATTCGTACATCGTGTCATGCATGCATGTCTATTTCTCTGACTCTTCACGTGGTCAACATTTAATATTTGATTGATTTGATTGAGACATGTTTCTCTCAGTCTTCCTTAATTTCTTGTTCCATATACATCATTACTTTCTTTATTTTTATTTCTTCATAATTTTTTTCTATGTTTCTAAACCTTCTTAATGAACCATTCATTATTTCGTTTATAATGTTTTCATCGGGAATAAAATATAACGTTCACATTATCATCCCAGCACAACTCACCGCCACAAAAAGGTCATACGACTTAAACTAAGAGGAAGAAGAAGGAGAAGTTTACATTTGTGTTTTGTGGTTTTCGTTTTGTAAAACGCTATTATAAATTATCATGAAAACGCTATACCTTTTAAGTTTTTACAGCGATTTTTAATGTATTTATCAAAATATACAAATACGAGTACTTGCAACAAAAACAATCGCCGTTTCATAATTTATAATGTTTACATTTTTTTTTAATTTGTATATTTTTTTATTGTCAAAATGACTTGTCAATGTTTGTAAGATTATCCTTGTTTTTTATTTATATTCCCGCCCATCCAAAGTCTTCCTATAAAACCACAACAATTCTCTGGACTACTTTTAATATATTTAAAAGCCACATAAATCAAAGGACTTGAGATTATATTTTCTAAGCAATGTTTTACTCTAATGAAAAGTGATTTGGTTGGCGAATGTTGTACCAATTTGAAAATAAGGTCGCGAGAAACTCGCTTAAGGCGGAAATCTTAAATAGCATTATCATTCGTGAAAATGTCCTTTTTTATAACTCTTAATACACATTCTATCTAGTTATCTTTCAAATTAGGTCGCATTTATATGTTTTTTTGAAATTTCCTATGAATTAAGGCTCGAATAAACTTAATATTTATTTTTTATTTTTTTATATACTCGTACTTTGTATACAACGCTCACATTTATAAATAATAATAAATTAAATATGTAATAACATGTTTCGGACTAACCAGCCCTTCATTCGTGATATTATATAAATATTTTAACTACAATAAAATTGTTTACAAATATGGTCAGTTTTGACAGATGTTATAATGATTTATTTTGGAAGGTTTATGCTTTCGTTATAACAAATATTATAAATAAATTTAAATTTCAAATTAGTCATTTAATGTTTAAATCGGGGTTCAGGTATTAACTTACAACATAGGAAGTAAATCAAAGATTGTACATACTTCAGGTTAAATTTATTTGAATATTTATAATATTTTCTTTATTTTTAATTGCTTTTTAAATTTCTAAAATTTCCAGGTATTCAAAATTATATTTATAATCTTAACATGCAAATTTTCAACGCCATTATCATATTATTAAATAAATGTTTAAACATTTGCGCGGGAGGTGCCTATTGGTGGCGATGAGATTCGCGACACATCACACTGTGTCTCCCGCGGGAGCAAAAATAGAATGCCGCATCGGTTAAAGTGTGGCAGTCCATTATTTCTGCCTACCCCTTTAGGGATGGCGTGATGGTTAGTTAGTAAGTTTTTTTATTACATTTAAAAACAACTGAAAATTTTAATCAAATTGAACAGAGAAATGATTTTTAGGAGTTAAATCATTTTAAACCTTCTTTGCTAGTTTTAATCGAAAGGATTGGTTTACAGCAAAGTGCAATATTTGTTCTATTAATATTATATATTTTCACTTTACTAGGTATAGATATCTGTAGCTAAATAAAGCTATAGGATGAAGTGCGAGCACAAACCATCAAAGCGACAGCCATGGCCAGCTGCTTGCACGACAACATATGGAGGAACAAATACATGCTAAGCGAAAGTAAAGAAAAGATATACAAGGCATGCGTCCGCCCCATCATGACGTATGGAATAAAAGTCAGAGCCGATACCAATAGACTAAGAACCTTCTTACAGTATCATAAATGCGAACCCTACGCTCCATCGCAGGCATAATCCTCAGAGATCGGATCAGATATGAAACTATAAGGTCTGTTTGTGTTGAGGACATAGTAAGGTGGGAAAGAAGCAGAAGGCGCTTTTGGAAAGACCACGTTGACCGCATGGAAAATACAAGGATTGCAAAAATTGGTAAATGCGAAAACCCAAGCCTCAAGAGATTACAAGGAAAGCCGCCAAAAAGATGCAGAGATGCCTGGACATCATCATCCTAGAACAGTTCACCGTCATAAACAGGTCTTACGACCTTAACTTAAAGGAAAGGAGAGGAAGATTTATTTTTTAGTATTCAAAACAGAAGTCAGTGGAGGATCGTTGTGGAGGAGCCTAAGTCCCACACCGGGATGTAGCGCCTAGAAATGAATTCAGAACCGAAAATTCGTTAGAAAATTTTTTTTAAACAGCATTCTTAACCAAATAACAGATATTCAAAATGAACATTTTTTATATAATTGCTTTTTATTTTATACTCTATGTTAGTATATAAAAGAAAACATTTTTTTAAGTACCAATAATTAATAATCATATCATGTCATACGGTAAAAACGAAAAAAATATTTTTACTCCATAACTTTTTCCTATTTGTTCTTTCATATTTTTAAAATTCACCCTAAGCTATTGGAGAACATTATTTTTTTTTAAATTGAATTAAGAATAATTGATTCCAATTAAAAATTATTCAGGATTAAATGTTTTCGTGTAAAGATCGAGAGATAAGGAACGGAAACACAAACATCCCTCCGTGTGCTCCGCCTGTCTAGCTAAGTTACTTACCGCCGATAAAACAGCGGGCTACCACGTGACCTTACCGACCGGCCGTCCAAAATGGCGGATAACGACGCAAACTTTTATCAGTTATATTATTAGAATTCGTGCTGAGTATTTATGGAAATTAAGTAAGCGATTAAGAAGAATTATTATAACATAAATGTAATTATTTTGTTACTTATTATTAATTATGTATTGCGTATAAAAACGAACTTGTTACATATATCAAAGCGAAACGAAATAAGTGTTCTTAATTTGAAATGTTTATAGTTTTGTTACTATTTTCGTTCTGCATTATTTCATTTTGATAAATAATTTTAGTTCATAGCACACGGTCATTGTTGAGTTGAACTTTATAAACATCAAAACGTTTGATATTGTTTTGGAATTTTTAGGCATGCTAAAAGTGTGTTATTTTATGAAATCAATTTCAAATAGATATGAAATTTCTTAGGTATAAAATACATTCAAGACGTGATCACAACATTTAAATGGTTTCTTGAACAGTTGCTCAAGCTGTTTTGAAAGTTCCGAGTTATTATTTAGAACTTAGAAATATATGCGAGGTGTGTTCAGAAAATAAAGGGAATTTTTAAATTTCAAAATAAATCAGTTTTTTAACTCAAAAGACATTACAAACAGGAAAACGTTTAAGGCATCTATTGAGTACAGGTAAAATATTACAAAAATACAACATAGTACCAGGAATGCATTAGAGATGGTTCGACATTAGGAAGACAAGATACTTTCTAAAGTCAAGGGTATTTGTCCCCTGAACGTACTTTCACAAATATGAAAGACGTCGACCTCCGAGGAGACCGCGTTCAGCAGACTAATTGCTCTTCCCACCGGTGTCACCAGAGGCTGATAGGTTCTGGTGGCCGGTAGGTAAAACAATCTGTGCTGTCGCTGTCGGAAAAATCTATCAGGAACAAAAAGACCAACACCCTCTAGCACGGGCGAATTCTCGAAATATCCCCTGATTAATTTAAAGAAATGGATTATGAGATGCTAATCTCTTCGAAGCTGTAAATAATTGGTTCCGAGCTTTTCTATTCATTCTGAACACACCTCGTATATAATGTAAAAAAATATATGTGTTGTCAAAATAATCTACTTATGACATTTTTTTAAATATTGTTTTTATACCTATAACTGCAGGAAGTGAAATATTTGTCAAAACACGCTTCATTATAAAAGCTGATAAGTGAAAGAAAATCCTTAAGCCTGAAATAGAATGAAATAAAAAAATTCGTTAAAGTTTTTCGCATATTTCATAAAAATAACAATGTGGTCCAATTCACCGGGTAGAAGCTTTCTTTGTGTTATACTACTAGCAAAAGTTTTAGCCTAAGCTCTTTTAAATGAGCAGAACATATTTTTAAGTCTACTACAATCGAGTGCAAGCCATTTTAAATTGTGAACACTGTAAGTTTGCCTGTGTAAGCGTTTAAGTCAACAGCTACAAAGAAAACGTGAAAATAAAAAGAAGAAAAGTTTCAATTTTCGCTTATGCAAAAGTATTCCGAATTGCACATGTTATCATAGGCGTACGGAAAAATATGAATGACTCAAGTTATACTTATTTTGAAAAAAATTAATTGTCATACTTTTATCTAAAAGTAACTAACTAACAATCACGCCGTTCCTTCTCTGTCATGACGTTCCTCTCGAGGTTCCTCTACATTCTTACATCATAACATGCACGCTCGTCAATTTTTCTGCCTTCTGACCGATTTTTTATTTTTTTATGTTTTCAACAGGTTATTTGAACCCAATTACTGTATACAATTTTTTTTAGCTATTATATTGATTCTCGTAACATGTGATAGGTAGCCAATATATCGCCATTTTATTGTCACGTGAATTCTACACCAGACCAAAGCCGGGAGTCGAATTTGATTGATTTGGTCATGTAATGCTTTCCACAGTCGAACACGGCTCTTCTTTCCACTAACATTGATCGTTTTCAACGTTTTGATCATTCTTCTTCATTCGTTCCATATGTCCAAATTATCTCATAGATCCTTTTTAATTTTACTTATGATGCAATAATCTACCTTACCTTTTTCATTTTTGTTACATCGTTTTTTCCGCACATTCTTCTCAGTAATCTCATTCTACAGCATTTATCGTTATGATAGAGTAGTGTGGTGGACTATCCCGTCGGAGAAACAGCGTGATGGTCAGTAAGTTAGATAGTTAGTCATATACGCAATAATAATCTATTTATATATATATTATTTTTTTACAGATAGCGGAGATATTTAATATTTAATATTATAATAATTAAATAAAAATATTTAATAGATCTTTATTGTTTCTTGAACAATGGTGTGAATTCCATATTATTATAAATCATTATCATATATGTTTTCTGGACGTTTTATTATATTTTATGGAAAGACACATTTTGCTTTAACACATTCAAATTTCATTAATTATTTAATAATGTCTTTTAAATTCGCATTCACTTTGTACAGTGGATTCACATTTGAATAAATGGAATAACGCATTGTATTTTCACAACAATTATTTGTTTTTATTTGCAGACTTCTTTCAGACCTTCTTCGATGCACACATTTTAAGAAAATTTTATTGTGTATCGAAAAATGACCGATAAATGTGTGCAAATAAAAAAACTGTTTTGAAAATGCAAAGTATTATTCCATTTACTTAAATGTGAATCCATAATGCAAGTGAAGGCGAATATAGAAGACATTATTAGATAATTAATATGAATGGAAACATCTGTTTCCTTAATGTTTTGTCTCACTAAGGCATTATTAGGTAACTCTGACATCGAAGAAAGACCGATACATGTCTACCAAAAATAAGTGTTGTGAAAATACAATGTGTTATTCCTTTTATTCAAATATTTAAGAATGAATTAAATAAGCAACACATATCTCTCTCGATCTATATATCTATCTATCTTTCTTATAACAATTTAAAACTTGAAAAAAAAATGTTCTTTACACAAAATATTCAGAAAACCGTCGCTGTATCGTGTGTAGGTGGTATCTTTATAAAGGCGCAAAGCTCTAAAGCTTATATCTAGAGAGCGCAAACGATGAAATAGACAACGCGACGTAGTGTATAATATTTCTCGTGCACTTTTAGTGCATAACTTAAACTTCCAGTTATTCCGGTACACGAAAAGCTAAAAGCTTCTCATAAATTCACTTTCCGTGCAACTTTTCCGAATATTTAAGATTTTTATAAAAAAAATCTTACATTTGAAATATATGTGAAGTTTCTTAGATGTAAAGTTATCACAACATTTTAAGGGTTTCTGGAACAATGACGTAATACTATTTTATAAAATGTACGAGTAATATTTGAAATTGATAAAAACGAACTGATTTTGGCTTGAATCGATAAAAATCAATATTATATATTATAATTAATACGAATAGAAATGTCCGTTTTCTAAAAATTTTAATATATTTTATGAGAGTGACTTTCATGAGAATATTAAATGTCGGTTTCGCGAGGAGTCTGAGAAATCTACGTGCGTGCATGACAAGATGTATGAATGTATAGGAATCGAGAGAAGTATCTCAGGACAGAACAGTGTGGCGTTCCATTCTTTCTGCCTACCCCTCCGGGGAGACGGCGTGATGGTTAGTTAGTTAGTTAGACTTGATGTGCCTTTCAATAACATTATCAAATCCGTTTGATAAAATCTGATCTAGAAAATGGACGTTTTCAAAATACTCGTATTAAATACGTTTTAAACACATTTAAAACAATGTATTTCACTTTTCTTTAAATAATCAGGAAAACGAACCTCATTTAGAATTATAATTATATCTTCTTTTTCTTATTCTTCCTCTCGGCGTTACATCCCGATGAAAGACTTGGCCGCCTCAACAACCCTCCGCTGGCTCCTGTTCCTGACCACCTCTCTGACCATTCGACGGGTTTTTCCAGTTACTTTAAATAGTCGATCCTTATATTTTTGCCAAGGTCGGTCATTATACTTGTATTTGACGGTAGTTAAATGTTTTCCTAAAAAAAAATCGAACGTGACAAGTCATTCTCACAATACATAATAACGCATGCTACACTAAATATTAAGTACATATTATATTTTAATGAATATAAAAATGTCTCTGTTTTTAAGCTTTATAATATTTTCCAGCAGTAACTTATATCTCTTTTATATCCGCCATTATTTGTGTTGTAGATGTTTTATTTGTCTTTTTCTACTTTGTATATACAATTCTATTAAAATTACGTATCAGATATGTTTCGGACAACCAGTCCTTCTTCAGTGATACATATTATAAAGATACGTATTTAAAATATTATAAAATTGTTTACAAATATGATTAAAACAGTTTGAAAACATTCTCACACTGTCTTTAGTCTGGTAGAAATCACATTACAATAAAAATGGCTATAGAAAAGCTACCCATCACATGTCATGAGAATCAATAGCTAAAAAAATAATAATAATATGAAGAAAGGAACGGGAATCTCCCACATTTAAAAAAATCAATCCAATGGATTGAAACTTAATTACACAATATTTCACATTAATAATACCAGTAATTTAAACGGTAAGCGGTATTCCAATGTAATTAAAAAAAAATTAAGAGAAAAAAATGCTGTTAACATTTATATATAATATATTTGATATATATATATAATATATTAATGCTCAAGTAATGTATTTTACATTCATTATATTAATAATATTATTTCAAGGAATACCTAATTGATTGTGGTCAAATTATCATATATCCCGAGAAAGGCAGAATATCTTACTTACATTTTGTACATCGTGTCATACACGCACGTGGGACTGATAGTGCACGTTTTCCTTGGTCTTCCTCTATTTCTACATTCATGTACATCGTTAACACATACTTTATTATTATTATTATTATTATTATGCTTATTTGTGAAGGGCCGTTTTCGTGGGTATTTCGCCTCAATGGCGCTCAATACGGAGTTTTGCATCATTGTCCAAGAAACAATACACATTTAATTAATTGTTTACTTTACGATACAATGAAAACGTATTCAAGTTAATATATCTTTGTTATATTTGTCTTATTTCGTTCTAACGATTTAATGTATTTTATTGTGAAATATTATAAGTAATATTAAACATATTACAATGCATTAGACAGGCGAAACATGCCATTCACATAAAATATAATAAAACTTATAGGAAATAGTTTATTCGCATTCATTATAAAATATGGAATTTTACATTAGAGTTCAAGAAACAATAAATGAATATTGTTGATTAGTTTTTCTTTTATTTATTAAGATTATATTTGTGTTCAAAAAATGCCGCCCTAGAAAGGGTTACTCCAGTTAGAAAATATAATATTGGTATAATGATAAATCATGATGAAAGCTTCCATTTTTTATTGAATTATGCCGTAAGAAAAGATCACATTATATTTATATTAAATAATTAATACTTATAAAAACTTATGTTTTGTACAGGTTTTTATTATTATGTTAGTTTATGGGAATTACTTGTTTCGCTGTATTTGATAATGCATAAGAAAAGGTGAACATGTCATTCTTATAAACTATGATAAAATTTCTATAAAACAGATGTTTTCATTCGTGTTAATTGGTTAAAAAGCGGTTAATATTTATTAATGATTAGAAATGGAAATCTCTGTTTAATGGAAGTTTCATTTCTAATTTATTGGAATGTCATGTTAAGCCTTTCTTAAGCATTACAAATGTAGCGAAAATTAGGCGCGTTGTTTTTTTTATACACGAGTTAACGGAGAAGAATACGTAATAAAATTAATTATATTACGATGGATGGATTAATTACATTATTAGGACGACCTTAATGGCCGAGTGATAAGTACATTGACCGCCACCCCGAAGGTTCCGGGTTCGATTCCCGGCGAGGGCAGTGTGATTGTCACACTGTCTTTAGTCTGGTGTAGAATTCACGTGGCAATAAAATGGCGATAGATTAACTACCTATCACATGTCACGAGAATCACCATGATAGCTATAATATCCTTTACATCGATTGGGCTCATGCTGTCATGATGTAAAGAGCAATTCAACAAAAAAAATGGAGTTTTATATCACGGTTAAAGAAATAATAAATATTTATATTCAAATATATTTTACAGGGTCGGTGCTGGGCAAATTAATGGCACACTCAGAGCTATCACTGTAAATAGAAATATTTAAACTAAAGCAAAGATAGCAGTACATAATGGATTTCTAGTGCCAACCCTTATGTACGGAAGTGAAGCTTGGACCTGGCAAAAAAATTATGAAAATAGAATAAATGCCGTAGAAATGAGATCACTGAGAAGAATGTGCGGGAAAACGATATATAGAAGAGTACTGAACGACGAAATGGGGAAGACATGTAAGGCAGATGATTGCATCATAATTAAAATTAAAAAAGGATCCCTGTACATGTGGAACGAATGGACGAGAGAATAATGATTAAAATGTTGTATACAAGCAGTGTGAGTGGGAAGAGAAGTCGTGGAAGACCAAGAAAAACATGGCATGACCAAATTTATCAATTCCTGAAAGGCGGCCACATTCCAAGTTGGAAGAATCGACAATCATGCATGTTAATTTAAAATAGTAAACACGATTGTTTTAGTGGGTTTAATTTTATTTTATTTATATAAATTGTGACAAATTCGTTTCGCCTTGCGAGAGTATTCTCAAAACCAGTTTTGAGAATGCCCTTGCAAGGCGAAACAATTTTTTTACAATTTATATCAATTGAATCTAAGTAAAACCACTAAACAATCGTGTTTACTATTATTAATTAATATGGAGTTTTACAAAACTAATACCTGAACAATCAATCATGCATGTTACGATATATGAATGTGGAGGAAGCTAGAGAGGTATGTCAGGACAGTATGGTGTGGCCTTCTATCCTCTCTGCCTACCCCTCCAGAGAAACGGCGTGATGGTTAGTTATTAAGTTATATTTTACATACCAGGTTCTTCATACTGAACTTTTTTTCTAAAAACTAGTTTTATTTTAAAATCCAAGGAATGTACTGATAATGTATTGCCCATCTATCTCGACCCTAACATGCACCCTTATCCCATAAATAAATATAGCAAGCGTAGTTCGTTAGGACCTCCATCTGATAGCAGGGCATATTTTATCCCTGAGGAAAGAGATTAGGATCTGCGAGGCAGCTAAGGGAAACAATAAATTGGAAAAACACTTTAATGAATTCTATTTACGTGTCTACGTACATTGATACGGATTTAAATACATAAATAGTATACGGAATACAGAGTGAATTGTACTTAGTATACAATATGATTCAAGTATGTAGTGACAAAATATCTATTAACCACAATCAAACAAACCATCACGCCGTTTCTCTGGAAGGGTATGCAATAAGTATGGACCGCCACACTACGTTATCCTAACAAACCTCTTAATTTATTGTTTAATTTTGTGAAGAAAGAATCTTCTATATATTTTAAACTTTATGGTGACATATTCAATAAGTATAAATAAGCACAAATAACTTAGTTAACACCACTTTATTATGAGTATATTTATTTGTCTACGTGTTTCGAAAGCAATGCTTTCATCTTCAGAAACTACAGTATAGTATATTGTTGTTCCTGAAGATGAAAGCATTGCTTTCGAAACATGTAGACAAATAAATATACTCATAATAAAGTGGAGTTAACTAAGTTATTTGTGCTTATTTATACTTATTTATTGTTTCTTGAACAATGATGTAAAACTCCATATTAAATAATTAATTCTAGAAGTTTTATTATATTTTATGGGAATGACATGTTTCGCATCTAAACAAAAACCTATCAAAAGTGTTCTTCTTCCGACCCTTATGTATGGAAGCGAAGCATGGAACTGGCAAAAGAAGGATGAAAGTAGAATAAATGCAGTTGAAATGAGATCTCTTAGAAGAATGTGTGGTTACTCTGTGTATGATAGAGTGCCGAATGAAAATATAAGAAGTGAATGCGGTGCGAATGATAGTGTCATGAACAAAATAATGAAAGGATCATTAAGATGGTTTGACATATTGAAAGAATGAATGAAGAAAGAATGGTAAAACAATTATATGTTAATGATGTAAATGGAACCAGAAATAGAGGAAGACCGAGGAAAACGTGGCACGATCAAATAAATCAAATATTGAATGTCGGCTATGTGAGGAGTCAGAGAAATCGACGCGCGTACATGACACGATGTATGAATGTTGAGGAAGCGAGAGAAATATGTCAGGAAAGAAAAGTGTGGCAGTCCATTCTTTCTGCCTACCCCTTCGGGGAGACGGCGTGATGGTTAGTTAGTTAGTTAGTTAGACATGTTTCGCCCTTCTAAGGCATTATCAAATGTGACGAAATTTCAACTCGTTGCAGTTTATGTACACATGTAAATGGAGCAGAATATGGTAATTAACGAAAATTGATTTGACTTCATACATTTTTAACAAAGAATTATTTAAGAAGGTCCAGAAATATTGGAAAGTGTTTCTTGAAACTCGTTAAGAAATTTTATGGCAATGGTTACATAGTCAGGGGATACTAAATGATACATAGTTTTTTTTTTTTTTTATGTATACAACAGGTTGTTTGAACCCAATTACTGTGTACAATTGATTTTTTAGCTATTATATTGATTCTTGTGACATGTGATAGGTAGCCAATCTATCGCCATTTTATTGTCACGTGAATTCTACACCAGACCAAAGACAGTGTGACAATCGCACTGCCATCGCCGGGAATCGAACCCGGAACCTTCGGTATGGAAGTCAGAGCTCTTACCACTCTGCCACGAAGTTTGGGGCTGCTAAAGGATACTTAAAAACCTCTTAATCTTATTTTCCTTCTAATTCATACGGCGAGTCATACATCCACCACGAACTTTAAAATTGTATAAATATGTGCATGCCGTAACGTATAGAAGCGAAGCGTGGAACTGGCAGAATGCGGTAGAGATATGTGGTAATACGATGTACGACAGAGTTTTAAATGCTGATATTAACAAGAAATGTAGAGCGGATAAAAATATTATGAACAAAATTATAAAATAATCAATGCCTTGGTTTGGTCACTTGGAACGTATGTATGAAAAATCTTTAAAAAAGAATGGCTTAGAAAGTATACTTTAACTATGTGAAAGGAGTATGGTGTCGAGGTAGACAGAGGAAAACTTGGCATGATCAAGTCAATCAAATTTTTAAAATCTGTCATGTTAGAAGGTGAAAGAATTGACATACGTGTATGATTCGCTGTATGAATGTGGAGGAAACTAGAGAAGTGTGTCAGGATAGATCAGTGTGGCGATTTATTCTCTCGGCCTAACCTTTCGGAGAAACGGCTTGGTGGTTTATTGGTCTTACCATGTTTTTCCGTATTTTTACACAACTAATATTCTAAAAATACCACCTTCTCCGACTTATATTGGAGGGAAGGTTGAGGGACGCCGAGGGCCCGATAGGAGACAAATGTCCTGGCTGCGAAACGTGAGGGAGTGGCATCCGAAGTGTGGAGGAGCTGTTCCGAGCGGCGCAGGACAGGGACAGGTTCGCCGAGGTGATTACCAATGTTGGGGGGGACCCGACAGGGCACTTGAAGAAAAGAAGATATTCTAAACGAACACATTTCTTACCATTATTTTATTATAAATGCATTCCATATGTCTGAATGCATTGATCTTTAATATTTTGTTCGTAGTAGTTTCTTATGCTCTGCATTCTTTCCTTAATCTCATTTATTAATATAAAATAATGTTATAATACTCGTACATTATTTTTATTTTTAAACATCAACTACAAAATAATAATAAAAACAATAATATTTCGTATAATTTTAATTTTTCTGTTCTCATGCTTATTAAAAACATCGGTTAATTTATTATGATTCCACTAAACTATTTTCTTTTGTTATGTTTCATTATTTAGAATTGCTTTTGCGTTACCTATATTAATATTTGGATGAAAAAAGGAAAAATCAATGGTCATTAAGATGATTTGGACACATGGAAAGAATGAGTGAAGACAGAATGATAAAGAAGGTATATGTGAACGGAGCTAGAAACAGAGGAAGGCCGAGGAAAACGTGGCACGATCAAATCAATCAAATATTGAATGTCGGTCACGTGAGGAGTCGGAAAAATCGACGTGCGCGCATGACAAGATGTATGAATGTAGAGGAACCGAGAGACGTATGTCAGGACAGAACAGTGTGGCGTTCCATTCTTTCTGCCTACCCCTCCGGGGAGACGGCGTGATGGTAAGTTAGTTAGTTAGTTAAAATATAATGAATCTAACAACGTAACAGATTTCATCATATTATAAATATTTCATACAAAATGTGCAATGTTGTTTCGATTATTGTTGTGACATATTTTTTTTTGGTAACCTGCAGAGATTATTATTTTATATAATCTTATACATACATAAAATCACGCAGAAAAAAAATAAGGAAAATTACATGCTACCACAAATAATATAAATTAATAGAATAATTGACAACAATAAAAATTATAAAATATAATAATGACGTATTTTTGTAAAATTCTAAAAAATATAATAATATTCATTAAATTAATCAATATTCATTTTAAAATAAAAACAACCCTTTGTTTATCAACCACGAAATTGTAATTACACTTGACGCCAACAGATTGCGCTTGTACCCAAACTTTATAAGGGTAGTATAAAAATTTAATAAAAATACAGATTAATATAAAAAATATACAGACGATAGTGGAACAAAATGGTATGATAAAGTGAAATGGATATGTGAACACAGTTTATTGTGTATTTGTAAATTACTAGAAAATACAACTAGAGAGGCAGGTAAACATGAAATTAAATATGCATCAACACTAACAAAAACTTATATTCCATGAATTATTCAATTGTGTTCAGTTATGTCGGCTTTCTTTAACAAGTACTAACCACCATATAAGTAAAGGTCACCTTATATAGTAAGGTAAGAATTTGGTTACGAAATATCGATTAAAGAATACGTAATGCTGTACCAAAGGTCACGAAGTAATTATAGAATTTTAGACATGAATTGTCTTCCAAGACGGTAAGATGAATACCAAATAGTTTACGATAGAAAGAATACTAGTGTCATTTCTATAGTATATTTGATATACAAATTAAACTTTATTATACAGCAATTGCCGACCCTATTATTATGGCGGCTCTCATTATTAAACCAGGTTTTTTTAATCTAACTAACTAACTTACCATCACACCGTCTCCCCGAAAGGGTAGGCAGAAAGAATGGACTGTCACACTTTAACCGATGCGGCACTCCATCCTTCTTTTTTCGCCCCGCGGGAGACGCGGTGTGATGGGTTTTGAGACCTCATCGCCACAACAACAATAAAATAATGATGTTAAAAACTCTGTATCACAACACTTTATAATAATTTAAACACAAACATGTTTCTGGACACAGAAGCCCTTCAACAATGTAAATATTGACAAAATCGTTAAATATATACTAAACATTTTTTTTTTAAATCATAAATATGGTCATTTTGATTTTATGATTTTTTTTAAATATTTATTTACATCATTTAATAATATTAACGATTTTGTTAATATTTATGCTGATAGAGTGCTTCTGTGTCCCGAAACGTATTTGTGTTTAAGTTATGTTGTGATACAAAGTAATTTAAGATTATTCAATGATGAATCCACAACACAAGTGATAGTGAATATAGAAGATGATAAAAACGTTTTTACTCATTATTATAAAAATATGATTTTTACATACATTTCTCTCCATCGTTTCTACTCGTCTTTTCTTATGCTCTCGGAGTGATTTCCTTGTGAAATATGCATTGGAGTTATTACGTTTGTGTAAAAGTCTACGACTTACATTATTTTCCGTAATAACTAAGTGTTTGACATCCTCACAGTTGGTTGTGTCTGCCGCCCACGCTTCCATAAAATTTAAATTGAATCGTGATGTCTGCGTGTTTCAAACTTCTCATCTTCAGTATGGTCGATTTATTATTTTTTTATAAAACGAATAGTTTCAAAACATATCACAGCACAAAAAAAAACATAAAATGTATACGTAATACCACCATTTCAACACGTTCACTGCAATGTCGCCACTTCTTTAAACGCAAATAGTGAATTTATTGTTACCTACTGCTTGTGACCATATTATAACTTAAGGCGACCCCCTATTTATGTGTTGCCTGTAAAAATAAAAATATCTCCTTACAATCGGGCTATTTCGGGTGAGCAACATTCCTTTTGCGTATAATTTAGCAAGAAAAATGCATGATACGACACCTGTCGAATGCATTAATTTCGTCATTTGCAAATTGCTATAAACTATTTAACAGTTTTTTATCAATCCGCCATTATGTCATCAAAAAATTTATATGCGAGTACATAATTACGTGCATAATACATACATAATTAATAAGAGGGCTAGAGATAAGTCTGGATACAGACATATCAAATTTATTTTTTACTCTAAAAACAATGCAGTTCTTCTAAAACGTGATACATATTATTAAGATTTTTTTATTTAACAAAACGAGTGGAGAGGGATATTAAAATGAAGGCAACAAAGTGAATGGTGCACTTAAAGTTGTCATCGCAAACAAAAACCTATCCAAAAAAGCTAAAATGGCAGTGGACATTAGTGTTCTTCTACCGACCCTTATGTATGGAAGAGAAACATGGAACTGACAAAAGAAGGATGAAAGTATATTAAATGCAGTATATGGTTTGTGACGCCCAGGTTTATTCTGAAAAAAATATATAATATTACAGTTTCACGTACAAACATACATAGACGTACATCTCTAAGACGAATGTGTGGATACTCTGGGTATGATAGAGTGTCGAATGAAAATATAAGAAGTGAATGCGGTACGAAAGATGGTGTCATGAACGAAATAATGAAAGGATCATTAAGATGGTTTGACATATGAAAAGAAAGAATGGTAAAAAATATATATGATAACGATGAAATTGGAACCAGAAATAGAGGAAGACCGAGGAAAACGTGGCACAATCAAATAAGTCAAATATTGAATATCGGCCATGTGAGGAGTATGAATGTTAAGGAAGCGAGAGAAATCTGGCAGGAAGAAAAGTGTGGCAAACCATTATTTCTGACTACCCCTTCGGGGAGACGGAGTGATGGTTAATTAGTTAGTTAGTTTAATCAATGAGCAATTACTAGTAATCAGATAAATAATCTAATTGTAAAGTTTAACTGTTATCATTTTACGCTGGTTTATGTAATAGGCGTAAAATAACAGATATGGGAAATTTTTAACTTCTAAAAGGAAATAGTGTTAAACTAGTGAACATGCGAAAACACGGAAAAATAAAGTTTCGCGGGTCCAAGCGAAATGACCGCAAAAGGCACCCGTCCCTTTGTGAATAATGTTGTACAAGAGATGTACAATTTGGCGAGGGTGGTTAAAAAAGTGGCAAGTCACTTTTCAATTTCCAAAGTATAAATCGTTTTAATAAAAAATAAATAAATAACTGCGGAGTTCTACAATATTAATTGAAAATACATTAATCATAACCCATGTTTTCTTATAATTAGTGATTTTACTTGAAATTTCTTGGTAGAAGTTAATTTTAAATAATGAAAACAAAAATAGGCATCTCCCGCGCACACTTCGATCGTCCAACCTCCACAAAATAAATTTAAAACAAATAATACAAAATAAAACAACAAAATAAAAATTATTTAACACATAATGTTATTTTAGATGGTGCACTTGTCGTCAGCTGGACGATCCGGACATTTTTGTTTATTTAATTTATATTCCACCTATCCACCGTTTTTTTTTTAAATTCACTTGTAATAAGGCATTTAAAACAATCCAACACCAGCAAAAACTTTAAAATATCATTGAAGAATTTATTCAAATTGTCATTGGAACAAATGATAAAATTATTTTTACACCTGTCAAAATTCCTTTTATAAACGAAAAAACGTATATAATTTTAACATCAAAACAGTAAAAACGTATTTAGTGTCACAACTAAATATTATAAAGTGCGGAAACAATCAAATTAACCAAAACAATTCACTTATACACGAAATAACTTCAAAATTTACGAGAGCACCACATGAACCAAACCAAATTTTCAAAATCAGAACCAGATATTTTTGGTGGCGATGAGGTTCGCAACCCATCACACCGCGTCTCCCGCGGGGCGAAAAGAGAAGGATGGAGTGCCGCATCGGTTAAAGTGTGACAGTCCATTTTTCTGCCTACCCTTTCGGGAAACGGTGTGATGGTTAGTTAGTTAGTTTTAGGTTTTTAATTTTAAAAAAAACTTACCGTGATTAACCAAATTAATTCAATATATTTTCCATATTATCTCCTTTAAAAGTTTTCGACTTAGCGCGTACCACAGAATTCTCGTTTTGTGCAGATATAATACGGAGTCCCATGTAATTCTGCCATTCCGCGGCACTTGATGCGCCGTGTTTACAGAGAAGCGGTCGGAAGCACCGTAAAACACTGGGAGCTCGGCGACTCGTGAAAAGGTGGCGTTTAGATGACGTTCCGCGCCAAGCTCAACTAGTGCGCTAAAATGGTTTTAATTTTATTTTCCATTACTCAAATTGAAGACTTAATGAGCAAACAAAATACGGTAACATTTTTTATTTCAAATCGAATGCTGGTATTTTTATATTGAATTGAAAATATTTTATAAACAGGTTTGGTAATAGTTTTTAACTTGTTTGTAACTAATTAATTGTATCTCAAATGAGACGAAGATGTAAGTTATTTGGAAACAAAATATAGTGGTCGAGGCATTTACAGAACTTATGACCTGTTGAAAGTTGTATATATGCTACCATGTTGAGAAACATTTCACATATTTTAGTTCAATCTACACTAGCGCCATCTATTGAGACTAGATGTAAGCATTAAGCAGAAAATCTACATTAATGTAATGTGAAAGGCTATCAACCCAATTATCACACATTACTAGACAACGCCTGGAGAAAACTCTCCAATTTTTATATTCTTTTAACTTTGACCAGTTTTTAAAAAACTTTTTTTTTTAATATACAAGTATTTGTATACATTAAAAAAATATGTTGTTTGTAACTGTATAAATTCCTTAATTCTTCATATTTTGATCCATCCTCTATTATCACACTAGGAGAAGCCTGTGCTGTGACAAATATTCCTAATTACATACATTGTAAAACAATAATAATGATAAATTTATTCAATAAAAGTTGTCATCGCAAACAAAAACCTATCCAAAAAAGCTAAAATGGCAGTGCACAGTGGTGTTATTTTACCGACCCTTATGTGTGGAAGCGAAGCATAGAACTAGCAAAAGAAAAATGAAAGTAGAATTAATGCAGTAGAAATGAGATCTCTTAGACGAATGTGTGTTACTATGTGTATGATAAAGTGTCGAATGAAAATATAAGAAGTGAATGCTGTGCGAATAATGGTGTTATGAACAAAATAATGAAAGGATCATTAAGATGGTTTGGACACATGGAAATAATGAATGCAGAAAGATTGGTAAAAAATATATGTTAAGGATGTGTATGTATATGTGCAACTAGAAAAAGAGGAAGACCGAAGAAAACGTGGCACGATCATGTTAAACAAATATTGAATGTCGGCCATGTCAGGAGTCAGAGAAATTGACGCGCGTGCATGACTCGATGTTTGAATGTTGAGGATGAGGAGAAATATGTCAAAAAATAATAATAATGAGGGCTCCCTTCGCTTACCCAAAGCTGTTATAGGCGCAGCGGCCCCTTTCATCAACTTCACTCGTACACGGCCCGTCTCTAGGCCCGTCCCCTGTCCATGCGGGACTTACGTTAAAAATAATAATAATAGTATATGTACGGGTACGTATAATTGCAACCAAGGGGGACCCAGACCACTATTAAGCTACGCTACTCTCCCTCGATGTCCCGCCGTACACACATCAATACAATAGCAAAAGAAAATACACAATTGATACATAAATAACATATGTTAGAGAAAGAATAGGAACATTGTTGGAATGTAATTTGGTGGGTTGTTGGTTTATGCGGGGGCATGATTACTTAGATTTGGGGGTTTTGATTCAAAATTTCTTACGAAAGCCGGGCTTCTGGGCTTCTATGGGAGTACTGCCATTGTCTAGGATGTTCACGTTTTGCAGACTATCATAATGTTTACAATCGAATAAAATGTTATTTATTTATTTATTATTACATTATTTATATTTTTTAAATTTCTACAAATAAACCACATCTTTCGGCTTTCTCGTACAAGCAACATCCTTCGAACTCTTCCCATTTGTTCGACCTGATCGTTGACCGAACCCTTTGAGGTTAGAATCACCCCAAATCCTAAATCTAGCGCATCGAATAACCGTTGCTTCCGGCTTCCTTTTAAATTCGCGCCATTCGTTCCTGCGACGTCACGGGCGGAAATGACCTGCGGGCACGGCGACGCCAATGGCAACGCCAGAACAGACCGGATATGTAATTCGTATGATACGGTGCTTCAAGATGAAACGATATATAATCTAGATACGAGATGATGAAGAAAATCACATACTCTTATTTTGCATATTTATTGCATTTAACCCAAATGTTTAATAAACAACTGAAAATCTTTAACCCTTTGGTTAGCACAACGTATGATCTTTAATTTAATATTTTTCAACAATGTTACAGAATCTCAAAGAATTTTTATATAGTTATTATGTATATTAAAATAAAAACAATTCTTAATTATAAAAAATATTTATACATAATAATCTTTTGTTTTCCAGAAGTTTCATCATATTTTATGATTATAGTATGTTTTGCCTGTCTAAGGCATAATTAAAAATTATTTGATTTGGAGTTATACATCATTAATCAAGAAAAAAATTATATAAATTTAATTTTAGATAAACTTAAGGCTTTTACTCTGTGGAATTTTATAATGAAGATTTTTTATGAATCATAAACAGTGATTTAATTCAGAAAAAAATCGTCGACATAACAGTTTTCGATTTCGGGAGTCGTAACTAAAAGAATAAGCGGAATGAATATACATATAATAAAGATATTTTTATTATTTTAAACGAAATTCTTTTTAATGTGTATAAATATACAATATATTGTAATTAAAAACACATTTTGATGTAATTAACTTGATTAAACATAATTCAAAACATTTTTGTACTTTGTTTTTACACCACTTTATTTTGTTTAATCGAACTAACCGGTTTCGCTCCCGCGAGATATTCGTGACTGGCGTGAAACAAACTGACAAACGAAGTTCTTTATAAGATAGTAAAATTATTTTAATTGTAAAATGTTTCAATTATAAACATTAAAATATTTCAAAAATAGAAAAGAGTAATGCTATGTAGGGACAAAGACTTCAGCTTTTAATTTCACGCTTTATTTTAGTCACTGTGTACGTGAATATTTTGTATTTCAATTAATAAAAAAAGTTCATAGAGCTAGTGCATAAACAAAACAAGTATGTAGACTTATACAGCTCACCAGTTTACATTTAATTAAGCACCAAATAATAGACTTTCAGGGTACTGCGTGTGAGGAAACGTTATTTCAAATTACGTATCCAAATAGGAATGTTTCGGTGTGTTTCGAAACCAAATGTTTGGAGGATTGACCATTGGTTAACCGCACCGCCCTGTAAATGTGTGTAGCGTTGAGCGAAGCTAAATTCTTGGGTAATTTTACGGCTTCATTCCAGAATGAAGAGCTTCATTTGTTTTTATGCATCATTTATCAATGTATCTCAATTTAAATAAATATTTCAAATTAACTATTGTAGCAAGAATGAAATGTAAGGCAGATGATTGCATCAAAAGTAAAATAAACAATGGATCCTTGAGATGGTTTGGATGTATGCCCAACCTTCGTAACCAAGTGGTAAGTGCCACGACTGTCACACGAAGGTGCCGGATTTGATTCATGACGATGGAAGTGTAATGTCAAACTGTCTTCGGTCTGATGTATCATTCACGTGGCGATAGATTAGTTTATACATATTAAAACTAATACATGTCACGAGAATCAACATGATAGCTGTACACTTCAACAAACCAAAAAAAATCCATTTAGTTTTAGATAAACTTAAGCGTTAACACTGTGAAATTCCAAAATGACGATTTGTTTATGAATTAAAACACTATTTTTCCACTTTTGAGTTTATTTTTCTTAACATGTTTCAAAGGCGTACACCTTCATCATCAGGAGAACGTTATAAACTTGTTTATATCAATTATATTGATAAACCAGTTTATATCGTTCTCCCGATGATGAAGGTGTAAGCCTTAGAAACATGTCGAGAAACGAAATCTCAAAAGTGAAAAAAACTGTTTTTTAATTAAGAAAAATCGCCATTTATTTATATCAATCAAAAGATGTTTCGAAAACTCTGCCATACTGGAGGACGTTTATATTTTTGTTCCTGGTAGATATCTTCGATGGTTACAGCAAAGATTGTTTTTCCTACCGGCCGCCAAAACCAATCTGCCTCTGGTGACACCGGTGGGAAGATCAATTAGTATGCTAAATCCAGTCTATTCGGAGATCGACGTCTTTCATATTAGTGAAAGTACGTTCAGAAGACAAATACTCTTGACTTTAGAGAGTATCTTGTCTTCCTAAAGTCGAAACATCTCTCATACGTTCCTGGTATTACATATTATATTTTACCTGTTCTCAATAGATCCATAACCCTTAATTTTGTTTGTATTATTTTTTGAGAAAAAATTTGATTTCATTGGTTGATTAATTGATTTATTTGAAGCAAATGAAAGAATGGTAAAAAGTTGTTTACAAGCAGCGTGAGTGGAAAAAGAAGCCGAAGACGAGTAAAGAAAGCATTGCATGATCAAATATATAAATTATTTAAAGACGAAAACATTTGAAGTCAGAAAACGAGCGTGCATGTTCCAATGTATAAATGTGAGGAAGCTCTGGACTGGAGATTAAATATTAATATATAAGACCATTGTCTGAAGTGGCCTACTCTACAGCTGTGAAACCTGGACCATTGGCCAGAGTGAGTGCAGACTTCTAGCTGTTTATATAATGTGGTGCTACAGAAGCATGATAAGGATCCATTTTATTTTTAATATTTTATTAACATATAGTACAAATAAATGGCATAACATTCCCGTAAGTTGAGTAAACCCAAAATGGGCATAATAATAATCAAAAAATATATTTTAAAACTTTGTTTTTTGAATTACAATTGTATTTTATTTTACGCGACAGCTGTTTCATCAACCAATGTTGACATCATCAGGTGTTACAATAATATATCAAATGTAAAATTTTCGTGATTTGTCAAATGTCAAATTATCAAAGAAATTATTCAAATTGACTTAGGAACAAATGCACATAAAGATTCGAAAAATCACGAACTTTTGACATTTGATATATTATTGTCACACCTAATGATGACAACATTGGTTGATGAAACAGCTGTCGCGTAAAATAAAATACAATTGTGATACAAAAAAAACAAAGTTTATTTATTTACAGTTTAAAATGTTAAGGTATCATAGTGTTTCAGCCAAAACAATGGACTTTTTTTAATATATTGTAATTTGACCTGTAATCATATAATTCTGTAATAATGACGATGGATGGATCCAGCGAGGATTCCTAAAATCATGATGCATGAGACTCCAGAGGGCCGTTGACCACCAGGAAGACCACCAAATAGATGGAGAGAAGGCTAATCGTCTTCGTCATCATAATAATCAGATATAGAGATGAGACAAAGAGATCCGTTGAAGAGATGAACAAAGATTTGAGATACAGAGATGAATCAGAGAGATGTAATTAAGAGTTGAGACATAGAGAGTAGACAAATGAGACAAAGATATTTATAAGACACAAGGCAAGATATAAAGGTAAAAAAAATAAATGAGACACAGAAATGAGACATTAAGATAAGACAAAATAATGAGACTTAAAGATAAGATAAATGATAATACATAGAGATTACATATAATATAATCACACCACATCACATCATAGTCGGATCACATTATGTTAATTCAATATAACTCAATTAAGATATAATATCATTAAGATGGTTTGGACATATGGAAAGAATGAATGAAGAAAGAATGTTTAAAAATATTAAATGAAGAAATATATAAATGAGATCTATTAGACGAATGTGTGGATACTCTGTGTATGATAGAGTGTCGAATGAAAATATAAGAAGTGAATGCAGTGCGAATGATGGTGTCATGAACAAAATAATGAAAGGATCATTGACACGATCAAATAAATCAAATATTGAATGTCGGCCATGTGAGGAGTCAGAGAAATTGACGCGCGTGCATGACACGATGTATAAATGTTGAGGAAGCGAGAGAAATATGTCAGGAAAGAAAAGTGTGGCGGTCCATTCTTTCTGCCTACTCCTTCGGAGAGACGGCGTGATGGTTAGTTAGTTAGTTAGTTAAGAAATAATATTTTAAGATACCTATTTATAGCATTGCAAAGCCCCATTTGATGAACAATCTCTTGATATAAATATCAGAAAACTACCAAATTTTTAGATGCTTTATTTTAATGTTAAATTCACATTTTTTTTCTTACAAGAACTAAGTTTTAAAATTATTAATAGTAAAGAATGAAATTTAAAAAGTTATCGATCTTATAAAATTACGAGTATATCCAACACCCGCGCAATGTGTATGGCGCTTTGAAATATAAATCTTAGTTAAAGTAAGAACAGTTATTAAACCCGGGTTTATGATCGCCTTCACATACGAACCATTATCGGTGGGAAATAAAACATATCGAAATTGAGTTCAGTTCTCAAATAACATCGAAGCGCCATGAAATACAAAATTTATAGATTCTCAACTTTTTACCGAGCAAGCATTATTTCCTTTAGCTATTAGGGAATCAGTTCACCCCACTCGCTGCCACTGCTGCCGATACTTTATGCACGGGCCGCTCAGTAGTAAAAGTTTGTTTTAAAATTCACATTTCAATAAATTTATCAGCCACGGACGCCACTGGAGTTTACCTTGGCGGGTGATTTACATTTTGTTTTCGGAAACGGATTTCTCTATAATGTTCGACTTTTGACTCCAGCGTCAACTCGTGAATGATTTATGTCGAAAAATTTGTTTTCCTGATAAATCGATGTTGTTTTTCAACGTATCGAAAAATCGATGTAAAAGTTTCTAAATGTTGGCACCGTTAAAGGCACGGTATTTTTATTTTTATTGCCATTAAAAACGTAACACAACTTTTTTGAAAAGGCTTACTTAATCGTGAATTTGTGAACTTCAAATACGTAAGCGAAAGAGTTTAGTTTTAAATTGTCATTTTCTTTAACAGTTCTATTCCAGGTAAAAATTGTAAATTGTAATTAAAAAGGTAAAATTGCATGCAAATATTTGCGTAAAAATATCACTTTTTAAATTGTCAGTATTTTTACAACACCTTATCACACTTTTCACAGATATATTTGGAATATGACACAATCCTTTTCAATGTACAAATTTTAACAAAAAAAATGTATACATTGAAAAACAAAGCTGTATATTTAAATTTTAAAATATCATAACCGAAAAATGTCTTTGAAAAGTGTAATAAAGTGTCGCCAAAATACTATTCAAATATGAATTCACATCAGGATATTAAAACTTGTTATACCTATATTGATTTTCTTTGATTCCGTCATATTTATTTCCAAGAACGTGTATTTGATAGATTAACGAAAATATCATAAACGTGAAAAACAAAAAATATTACAAAAAGAGAGTTTCTACAAACTTATAATAAAATTACGTACATATGGGCGCGGAAAACTGTGTTATAAACAAAAAAAACTAGATCAAACAGGTGGTAAATTATAATTACTGTTAAAATTTATAACTCTATTAAAATATCACAATTTATTTTTATTCACTGAGAGTATCGCGACAGCTGTTTCGCCCACCGATGTTGAAATTTTCAGGTTTTACAATACTCGAATGTGGAAAAAAGAGCGTTTTAATTCATAAATAATCTTAAATTATGAATTTGAAACAGCCATTCAATTCTTTAACAATACCAGCGCATCATTGTTTCCACTAATGCAGCATAAAAATTGATTCTGCGGATGGCTGCGGTATCGCTTACCGGCTTATAGGAAGCATTTTGGCCGCTAATGCTTCAAAAGCTTAAATTTATCTCTCCTCCGATCATTAAGGAGCATGGCGAGGGTCGGGGGCGGAGACGTAGGGCCCTCCCGGGATCGCTCCAGCAATGAATTGCAGCTTCGAATGCTACGAATTTCACGTGCAAAATCCTTCGAAGTTTTGTTTTATGGCCAGGTTGCTGTTTTATCGGGTTAAGGGTTCATTGAAAATTACAAATAATTATTATTTACTGCGAAAGAGATTTCGCTACGCTATCAATAAATTTATTGATATTTTTAAAGGAATTAATGACAATTTAACAACCCAGATATATTAACTAACTAACTAACTAGCCATAACCTCGTCTCACCGAAGGGGTAAGCAGAAAGAATGGAGTACCACACTTTAATGAAGCGAGATATTTTTCACGAGGCATGATATTTCGTTATGCTGGAGAGGGTTCAGAAAAAAATTCTGAGGTATCTCTACATGAGGGAGTATGGTAGTTATCCATGGCTCTATCCTACGGTATTTTTCTGCAGCTTCGAAGATTTGGACATCTAATAACCCATTTCTTTAGATAAATTAAGGGATACTTCGAGAACTCGGCCGTACTGGAGGATATTGGTATTTTTGTCCCCGATAGATATCTCCGACAGCGACAGCACAGATTGTTTTACCTACCGGCCGCCAGAACCATGACACCGGCGGGAAGAGCAATTAGTCTGCTGAATTTGATAGTGCCTTAGCAAGCAGACGCGTGTCATTCCCATAAAATATATTGAAACTTCTAAAAAACATTAATTCAACATTTTTCTTTTGTATTAATTATAAGAAAATTTTGTTCATAACCATTATTTATCCATCCATGCGTTACGTATGTCCTAGCCAACGCAGTGATTCTCCCATTTTTTTTCTTCATAATACTTACTTCCGCTCTACATTCCTTCCTTATAATCGTATCAGCATTTGAACGTTCATTGTTATATCACAAATACGTCTAAGGGATTTCATCTCTTTCTATCGCAATAACGTTTCTTTAAGCTTTTTCTGCCAGTTCCATACCATTTTAATAGATTTACATCAAGTTTGGTACTAACTCCACCTTGTATATTATACTTTAATCAATATTTTCCTATTTAAAGCTTCAAAATAAGGGTCGGTACAAGAACACGATTGTGCACTACCATTATATTATATTAAATGTGAACCCTTATATCCGTTTCACATCGACCTCAAAACCATAACTATATAAGAGGAAAAAATCCAATTCAAATATCTTATCGAAAAACGAACATAACCACATCATAGGGAATATTTTCGGTAACTCTTATACAGGCTGTTTAATTTTCCATTTACGTGTATTTTTTAATACAACTGGCATGTTGGTTTTTCTAGTGTATATGAAAATAAAACATCTCTATTTAGATAAAGCCTTAGAAGAGAGAAACATGTCATTCCTATAAAATATAATGAAAATTAGATTAGAAACAAATCTGTATTAACACTTATTGTTTGTAGAACAATGATGTAAAACTCCATATTAAATAATTAATAGGAATGTAAACGTTAGTTTTCTAGAAGTTTTATTTTACTAAACACTTTATTTCGTCCTTAACTTTTTTTTTAAAGGCTTACATCAAGGATTTACATCAATGATATTAGAATTTATCTTACAATCTTCAATGTGAGCAGAAAATAGCTCATTATTATGAAGAAGGAATCTGGTCGTGTCCAGGCTTGAACCCATGTTCCTTGGATTAGGAGCCAAGCATTCTATCCCCTAGACCACCACCGAATTTTATTTATTATATATAATATCGTTTAGTATCCCCTAACTATGTAATCATTGTCATAAAATGTCTTAACGAGTTCCAAGAAACACTTTCCAATATTTCTAGACCTACCCTAATAATTCTATGTTAAAAATGTATAAAATCACATCAATTTTGATTAATTACCATATACTGCTCCATTTACTAGTGTATATAAACTGCAACGAGTTGAAGTTTCGTTTCATTTGATAATGCCTAAGAACGGCAAAACATGTCATTCCCATAAAATATAATGAAACTTCTAGAAAACTCACGTTTTCATTCGTAATAACTATATATACAGATTTGGTTTTATTATTCACGCGCATATCTAACAATGTTTATATGTCATGTTACAATTATGTTTTGGTAAATAAAGTTTTCAGCTCATGAATACCGCAGATTAAATGCTTTTGGGAAATAATTTGGATTCCTGGATTCCGCTAAATAACCGAATGCACTTCTGAAAAGCCTTTTGCAAATTTTGTATTGTATGAAATAAGCTTTTTAGTTTCACACTCCAAAATATTATTCTATTTAATTAATTGGAAAGCATTCACAATTATGTTTTTATTTTATGTCAAGCTTCAGGCGTAAACTTTGTGCATAAAAATTAAAGAATAATGTTTCGGTTCTTAAAGATTTTATTTTTGTAATCGTTTTCTCGGTTTTATGTATTATAATATTTATTAATATATGTATTTTGCATCGAACGATTTATTATAATCAAAAAAGCAAAACGATAGTAAGGCCAAAACAATTTAGAAGATTATTATTAAAAGAGGTATTATTGATATTTTAACTATTTGTTTGTTGAACAATGATTTAAATCTCAAAAAGTTTTATATTATTTTATTAGGAATCACATATTTCACCTTGATAAGGCATTATAAAATGTTGAAAAACATTTCATAATGCCTTAAGAAAGCCTCCGCCTTTCGTAAGCTTTGCTTGTGCATTCATTTGGCCTATACCCGTCTACGCGGGACTTACATTAAAAAATTAAAATATGTATTTGTGCAACCAAGGGGTACCCAGACCACATTTAAACTACTCTACTCTTCCGCAATGTCCCTCCGTATATGGTCAAATGGATACATGTACAGTTTTAGATCTTACTTGTAACTATTTATATTTCTGATATATTTTAAATTGGTATATATCAAAACTCCTTGTGTACTTTGGTAGGTCATTGTAAAGTTTCAGTTTTTTTTTTTTTTTTTCTTTATTTTGTATAGGAGTCTCGTGAGTGTTGTAAACACTTATTTTTGAGATCCCAAAAATTGTTACATTGGATTAATAAAATGTATTACATTGAATTCATAAAAATAATACAAACATATTATAGCTTAAGGGAAAGAGCACATTATAAAGGTATATAAACAGTAGTATAAAAGAGAGACAAACACATTATCACCTAAGGGAAAAACACATCATAAATGTAAATAAACAGCAGTATGAGAGAATAACAAACATATTATATCTTAAGTAACATAGTAGACACATAGTATAAAATAAAAGATAAAACTAACACATTGGAACTTAAGGGAAAAAAAAAACATCATAAAGGTAAATAAACAATAATAATAATAATATACAATAGGAAAATAAGGACACTAAAGTAAAATATTTACATAAATTATTGTCAGTGAAACGAAACTTAGGAGGGATTATTGGAATATAGTTGAGAGTAATATTTTTTTATTTTCATATTGGGAGCTAGTTTTAAATGTTCTGGTAAGTTATTTAAAGCATTGAAGGCTATTTACTGTAAGGATTTGATTCTGTATTTAGTGGTGTTAACTTTAGGGATATTTATATTTTTTGCTTGTCTTGTGTTGTGGTTATAAATATCATTATTAAGTTTAAAGGTTGTATTAATATGGTAGGATTTATCAACGATTTGTTTTATTGTACAGGTTATTTCATATAAAGGAAGTATATTTATTGGTAAAATATTCGTCCTTTTATATATATCTTTAGTATGGGTATCAAGTGGTAGTTTTAGTAAATTTCTGATTGCTCTATTTTGTAAAACTTGTAATTGATTAATGTATTCTTTTGTAGCAAATTCCCAGATACACGAGAGATACGATATGTGAGAGTGAACAAATGCATAATAGATTGCCAATAATGTATTTATATTTAATATTCCTTGGAATCTATACAGAATTCCAATTACGGGTGAAATCTTTGAAATTATCTTTTCTATGTGTAGATTCCAGGATAATTTGTCATCGATTATAAGACCAAGGTATTTCGTAAAGTTTTGCTTGTGAAGAATATGCCCATTCATTTTTATTTCAATATTACAATTTGACTTATTATTAAAAATTAAGAAATGAGTTTTTTTTTCGTTTACTGTTAGTTTGTTTAGTCTAAGCCACTCTATAAGTTTAGTCAGGTCATTCTGCATTTCCGTTTTCAGTTGTTGTAAGCTTTTGTTGTGATAGAAGATAACCGTGTCATCGGCATAAAGCTGTATGGTACCATGTAACTTAAGATCGGTTATGTCATTTATATATATCAAAAAGAGTAGTGGACCTAGAATGGATCCTTGTGGAACACCACATGTAACTGTTTGAGTTGTGCTTTGGTATTGGTCTATGTCGACTAATTGTTGGCTATTGGTTAAGTAGCTTCTAAAAAGATTTAGGTATTTGTCGGTTATTCCAATGTGTTCAAGTTTTACGAGTAGTATTTTATGGTCAACTGTGTCAAAAGCTTTTTGCAAGTCAATAAAAATTGCAGATGTGAATTCCTTATTGTCTATTTGTCGTTGTAGTGAGGCTATTATATCGAAGGTTGTCATTTTTGTCGTGGATTTTTTCGTGAATCCGTTTCGTGAGTTCTTTTCAGTTCATTGTCCTGTCTTTATTCGTGCATTCGATAATAGATATCTGTCACAGTTCCTGGTCCAGTGCCTGTGTACGTCTGAGTTTTTGATTAATTTGTAGCTGCTGTCTGTTATATCTTCCTTGATCTCGAATTTGATCAGGTCTGATATGTCCATTTGTTTTGTTTGTATGTATACTTTGTCTGTAAAGCTAATGTTATAAGTTAACTAAATTAACTAACTAACCATCACGCCATTTCCTTGGAAGGGGAAGGCAGAGAGGATGGATCACCACAGTGCTCTGTCCTGACATACCTCTCGGGTTTCATCTAAATTCATACATCGTACCATGCACGCACGTCGATTATTCCGACTTCGAATGTGACCGCCTTTTAGTAATTGATTAATTTGGTCATGCCATGTTTTCCTCGGCTTCTTTTCCACTCACGCTGCTTGTGAACAACTTTTTAACCATTCTACTCTCATCCATTCGTTCCATATGTCCAAACCATCTCAGGGATCCTTTTTTAATTTTATCCATGATGCAGTCATCTGCCTTACATTTCTTTCTTATTTCATCGTTCGGTATTCTATTATTCAACGCTTTCCCGCATATTCTTCTTAGTGATCTCATTTCTACGGCGTTAATCCTGCTTTCATCCTTCTTTTGCCAGCTCCAAGCTTCACTTCCATACATGAGGGTTGGGAGGGGGAACTCCATTGTGTACTGCCATCTTTGCTTCTGTGGATATATTTCTTATGTTATAAGTTAATTTTAATGTTTTATTTTGTTGTCTTTGGAGTCTAACAATGTCCTTTGATGATGATAAATACATGACAATACAACAGCAAAAGAAAATACAAATAGTGTAGGGAAATATGTCATATAATAAAACTTCCAGACAACTGACGTTTTGTTTGGAATAAGCTAATTAATGATTATTTACATATAAACAAATTTTTCGTTATCATCTTTCGCGGTTTTCATTGTTTAATCAAGTTTGTATTCGTATTAGCTGTCTATTCTACTCAGAAAAGGCGATTGTATCTTGCGAATTATTGCCACATTCCCTCGGGGGTATAGTGATAAGATGGACCACCTGATATTTCTATCTTGAAATTCTTCATATATCCAATCTCCTCTAACTCACCCTCTTGTGGCAGCTGAATTGTGATGTGCATCCCACATCTCGTTCCCCTCTAAAGGCATGTCTTATGCCGCTACTTGAAAACTCATATTAAAGAGATGTTTATGAAAGTGCTAACGCCACTTATAAAAGACACAGTATTTTTTATAGAATAACATTTTAATTTATTTTTTAAGCATTGCATTCTTACAATATTTTTCACAAACATGTTTTGAGCTACAGATTTCATTAGTGCAAAAAATTCTTATCAAAATACTTTTCTCTTCAATTATTCAAATGTTCATCTTTAACACGAAATTCGTTTAAAATTGATTAAAACGTCTGGTTTCTAGAAATGTTATTGTATATAATGAGAACGAAAGGTTTTGTGTGCTAAGGTATTATCAAATAATAAATTACTAATAAAATATTGAACGTGTATTCAATACTAAAAACTTGTAAAGAGATTCGCATTAATGTGTAAAATTTGTGGTCTAACATTATAAAATAAGAAGGTTTTTTTCATATATATTACTGGTTTCACTGCAACCGGAGCTTCATCAGGGTTCCAAACAAACTCTTTCCAATTTTAATTATCTAAATAATAATAAGTTCTACAAACGTGAATATATTTGTATTTAAAAACATAAAATGCCTGAAGTATCGATGAGGAATGCGGAAAAACACCAAATGGTTATCATATTAATATTATAAACTAACCATCACACCATTTCCCGGGAGGGATAGACAGAGAGGATGGATCGCCACAATGCTCTTTCCTGGCATGCCTCTCGGGCTTCCTCTAAATTCATACATCGTACCATGCACGCACGTCGATTATTTCGACTTCGAATGTGACCGTCTTTCAGTAATTGATTAATTTGGTCATGCCATGTTTTCCTCAGTCGTCCTCGGCTTCTTTTTCCACTCACTTCTACTCTCATCCATTCGTTCCACATGTCCAAACCATCTCAGGGATCCTTTTTTTAATATTATAAATGTACTCGTATTTCAACATATTATTAATTAATGTTTTTATAATTGCGTTTCAATTAAGCGAATTTTAAATTTAAAATAATTCCTCTATAATTCAAAAATTACGCAACGGTGTATATAAAATAAAATATTTTATAAAGCAATCAATTTGTAGTAAGACATTTAAAAAATCAATGAAAGTCATGTATATTTTATTTCAACAACACTCTTTTAACATCACCAACCCAGCTTCATCGAGATAACAAATCTTACATTTGTTTTGATACTCTGATGAAGTTCCGCTTGAAGCAAAACCTGTGTGTTGTAAAACACAATCTTTTTCAAATGCAATTTGTACTCTAATATATTTTATGTCAAATCACCCTAACTTGGGTTAAATTAAATTACTTATAATTAAAATGAAATAATCATAATCCAGAAGAAGTAATTTTCGATAAACTTAAGGTATTTACACTGAAATTCCCATTTTTGAGTTTTATTTTTTCGAAGTGTTTCGAAGTTCATCTTCATCATCGAACAAATAAAACTCCTTCATCATCGTTCAATTTTATTTTACTATCCCAATAAATAATCTCCAATTAATTTTAAAGTGGAAAAACAGTGTTTTAATTTATAAAAAAATCGTCCGAAGTATATTAACAGATTGTGAATTTTCGTATATTTCTTAACTTAATCAGTTTCCAAGCGCCCAATTAAGGATTACTAGTCAAAAAAAAATAGGTAAATTCATGTACAAAAACAAATTTTCACCATTATCTGAAATGTCTATTAAATTTCCCAAATAGTGTTAAAATCTCGTCGCCTTTCATTCGCTTTCACACGCAAACAAATCAAAATTTTCTCTCTTCAAGAACAATTAAGCCATAATCTTCAGAATGCTTTAATAATATAATGGAATTACAAACATGCTGTACCCATTATACGGTACGCAAAGCTAACCCCCGCTAGTCCGATACCGTACGACAAAAGCCGGTCTAGAAGGGAGGCCCTTTATTAGGTTTAGCTAGATAGGTGCCCCATTCAGAGTACCGCGCACAGCCTCCTACACTGGGAGCTTACTTTGCAGTCAAGAGAATTTTTAGCCTCCGGCGAATCTACCTTCATTTCACCTGTTTTGCATATCGTTTTCTCATTGTAATAGTAAAGGTTACCCCACAAACTTCGCGCTTAGGAACCTGGAAGGAACACTTATTATCTTGACACTTAACCTCTCGAGTAGTTACATATTAATACCATTTACGAAACATTATTTGTTCATCTTCTTCTTCTTCTTCCTCAGCCTATTCCCGTCCACTCCTGGACAAAGGCCTCCTCCATTTGCTTCATGTCATTCTGTCCTGTGCAGACTGCATCCAGGTTATTCCGACGTGTCTGTTTAGATCATCCTTCAACCGTAGTTGCGGTCGCCCTGACTTCTCTTCGCCGTCACGGTCTCCTAGTCAGCAGTCTTCTTGTCCACTTTAAATCTGGGCTTCTGACTACGTGACCCGCTCTATTTTAGAGTCGCCACCCGGTGGATGATGTCAGTGACCTTTGTTTTTTCTCTCACCGTATCGTTTCTGACTCTGTCTCTTAGGCTTATTCCTAACATGGCTCTTTCCATGGCTCTTTGGATCACTCGAAGTTTCTCGGCACTTTATTTTTTAATTTGAGTAAAACATGTTACTAAATATTTAATTTTGTGTACACCAATAGATATCGCTGGTTGTCCAGATTTTGGTTTATCTGGGAATATTCTAGAAATTATAAATAAGTCCAAGCATGGGGCCATACGCTATCCAACCATGTATTCAATGGGCCCACGTTTGGGGCGGTAGGCACGGAGATTTTAATATTCATTTTGCATATCGTTTTCTTGTTGTAATAGTAAAAAATTTACAAGCTGGAAGGAACACTTTTGACACTTAATATAGAAGAATCAATTGTATCTCAATAGAGACGAAGATGCAAATTGGAAACAGAATATGGTTGATCGAGGTGTTTACAGGACTTATGACCTGTCATTGGTTGGATTAACCGCACGCTTTATGTAATACAACAATCCCCATTCCACCTTTTTTACTTATGACCACCATGTCTGACAAATTTTTGGAAGTTGTATATATGTGTATCGGCAACACCAACCTTTGCATGGTAGTTTAATCAAACTACACACTAACGCCATCTATGAAGATTGTATTTTAACTTAATATAGAATTTTAAAATATTATTCGATTTTTAACAAATACGAGATTTGCAGCAAAATGAAGGTCAAGTTGATTGTTTTATGTGACTCCCATAGTGTGGTACAGCATGAGTACGCACAACAAGGCTAAGCCATCACAAAAGAGTACTAACAGGAGCATTGGCGGTACTCCCAGAAGAAGCCCAGATTGCGTAAGAAATTTTGAATCAAAACCCCCAAATCTAGGTAATCATGTCCCCGCATAAACCAGCAACCCACCAAATCACCTTCCAACAATGTTCCCAGCAGACGTAAGAGGAATAACTTCAAGAACTGAACCTTTGTAAGCCAAAAGAGGTTTTGATTCAAAATGTTTACAAAAGCCGGGCTTCTGGGCTTCTACGGTAGTACCGTCACTGACCAGGAGGTCCTTCGTCGCCTTTGTGATGCTGTGCAGCGCAAACGACCGGATTTGTGGGCAACGAAATTTTGGCAACTCCATCATTTTAATCTACTTGTTTATTCTACGCATTTGATTATGGCTTTCCTTGCTAAACATAAAATTCCTATGTCTCGTTAGACTCCCTACTCACCTGACATGGCTCCGTGTGAGTTTCAGCTATTTCCCAAACTGAAAATGCCGCTTAAAAGGACCCGATTTGAGTCAAGAGAAGACATCATGCGGACTGCGACAGCACAATTGCTCGGTATTTTAAAAACTGCGTTCCATAATTGTTTCCAACAATGGGAGAAGCGCTGGGAGAAATGGGTTCATTACCAAGGAGACTACTTTGAAGAGGATTAGCGTTTCGGATTTCCAAATCAATAAATGTATTTTCGCCAACCAAAGGCTCGATACTTTTTGAACACACATCAAATTTAAAATATTTAAAAAAATACATTTAATTAATGCTTTTCTGAATTAATAGTAATATTTGAAATAATAATGTTGTTGATTGAAATTTCTTGGAATCTGCCGAAACCGGTCGAAGTTTAAAATCAAGTGGAATAATTCTAAATACCCATTAAAAAAAATTATTAAAAAAAAATATTTTCGTTATTATGTAATGTTATATTTTTTTCGAAACATTGTATTACTCTTCGCAAAAATGTTTCAGGCCACAGACGGCCTTCCTCAATGTAATAAATTTAAAATGTCTTATTTTTTACATTTAAAATTTCCACCAAAAGTAAAGGTATCTGGGGAGAGAAAATATTTGTGATGAGTACAAAAAAGTATTGTAGATATACAAAGTGATGACGAATTTAGAAGAAACAGAAATGAAATCATTATTTAAATTCACCAGTTATTTAAAACCCATGTTTCGAACAGTTCTTTGGCATTTGAAAAGCTTTATTCAACTATCGGATTACCAAAATCCGTTTTAAACACATTATCAGAATGAATATAATATTTTCCGTTTAATGTCAGGAAAAGCTTTGAATCAATGTGTAACCAATTGTAATTCTAAGCCATTATTATTTACGGTTTTTAAATCCAGAAAATGTTTTAAGGTAACCCTTAAACATTAAAGTTTAAATCTCCTGCCATCTACCACTTGAACATTATATGTATAATAATAATAATAATAAATTACATAAATCACACTATATTTTATACCAAAACATAAAACAATGATATTATAAATCTTATAAACCATCATTTTGAATGTATACAAATTCTTGTAGACAAATACTGGATTTTACCCATTGCGGATAATTTTTTTATTTTTATTATTTTTTTTTTATCCGCAATGGGTAAAATCCAGTTTTTGTCTACAAGAATTTTTATACATTCAAAATGTTGTATAAAATAACCGGTCCAAGTTAAGGCATAAAAATTGGAGAGACATTTCCAGGCGTAATCTAGTACTGTATGATTTGCAGAGACTTTCACAGTGATGACGCTAGTGTAGAGTGTACTAAAAAATGTAAAGATAGGCGCGGCATCTTAGCATATATACAACTTCCAAAAATTTATCAGCCATGGTGGTCGTAAGAAGGGCGGAATGGGGAATGTTGTTAAACATAATGCGATTGCTCAACCCAACCAATGACAGGTCATAAGTCCTGTAAGCGCCTCGACCACCATATTCTGTTCCCAGAAAAAAGTTTCCATCTTCGTCTCTATTGAGATACAATTAATCCTTATAAAATAGTAAGAATTATTTAACATGCTATACAATTAATACATAACAATATTTTAACCTAATTAACTAACTAACTAACTAACTGCCACACTTTTCTTTCCTGACATATTTCTCTCGATTCCTCAACATTCATACATCGTGTCATGTATGCGCGTCGATTTCTCAGACTCCTCACATGGCCAACATTCAATATTTGATTTATTTGATGGTGCCACGTTTTCCTCGGTCTTCCTCTATTTCTGGTTCCATTTACATCGTTAACATATAATTTTTTTACGATTCTTTCTTCATTCATTCTTTCCATATGTTCAAACCATCTTAATGATCCTTTCATTATTTTGTTCATAACACCATCATTCGCACCGCATTCACTTCTTATATTTTCATTCGACTCTCTATCATACACAGAGTATCGACACATTCGTCTAAGATATCTCATTTCTACTGCATTTATTCTACTATCATCCTTCTTTTGCCAGTTTCATGCTTCGCTTCCATACATAAACTTTTATATTAAAAATTAAAACTTATTACTGATTACGATTGTACATTGAACCAAGTTTTAATGGTAGAAAATCTTTTCTTTCGTAGATATTTCACGGGTTGCAACAAGTAAGAATTATTTAACATGGTATAGGTACAATAAATACTCGTACATCAAAATATTTTACCCTAAATGGCCCAAAACAGAGTATAAAAAAAAATCAGAAAATTTTAACGAGTTTTACATTGGTATCATAGATTTAATATAAAGTGTTCAATCACGAACATATTAAAATTTAAATCGCATAAATACATATGAATTTCGTGTTTTGCTTTAATAGTATTGTTTATTACCTCGCATATAATCAACGGCGTGGCCGCTCCCATACAACTCGGTTTTTAATTAATCAGACACACCGTATTCGTGCATAATAACACTTAAAAGGCTAATTACAAGCGTTAACTTTATTAACATTCTGACATTTAGTACTGGTTAAATCATCGCGCATTACTGAAATTGCAAAAATGTTTTGCAAAATTTTATTAAACTAGATTAAAATTGAATACCTTTTAGGAAACATTGTATTATCTTGACCCAGATGTATAGATAAAATGCAGAATTGAGGCAGAAGAGCTGCGTTTAATCAAATGAAATCACTCTACTGCAATGATAACGTAAACTTGAAACTCGGCCAGAGAATAATCAAATGCTATGTGTGGTCTGTTTTATTGTACGAGTTTGAAACTTGGACCTTGAAAGATAACTCAATGAACAGACTGGAAGCATTTGAAATGTGGCTCCATCGCCGAATGCTCAGAGTTCCCTGGACAGACATGGTTACCAATACCGAAGTCCTCAGGCGAGCTAAAGTTGACAGAAAATTGTTATCGTTTATCAAGGTTCGAAAGATCTCATATCTGGGTTATATACTGCGTGGGGAAAAGCACCGCCTTCTCCAACTGATATTGGAGGGGAAAATTGATGGACGCCGAGGGCCCTGAAGGAGACAAATGTCCTGGCTGCGAAACGTGAGGGAGTGGACCGGCATCCGAAGTGTGGAGGAGCTGTTCCCAGCGGCGCAGGACAGGGACAGGTTCGCCGAGGTGACCGCCAACGTTGGGGGGACCCAACAGGGCGCTTGAAGAAGAAGAAGAAGAAGTATTATCACAACTCTTTTTTTCACTTTTCACAAACATGTTTCAGGACACAAACTTCCCTAATTCATTGTTTGAATTTATACACAGAATCTCAAATGCTGATATGAGAACGGAATGTATAGCGAAAGAAGGTGTTATTAACAAAATTATGAAAGGATCGCTGCGTTTATTCGGACATATGGAGCGCATGGCTGAAGAAAGAATGTTTAAAAAGTATAGATTAACGATGTAAATGGAGTACGGAGTCAAGATAGACCGAGAAAAACATAGCATGACCAAATTAATCAGATTTTAAAGGTTGGTCATGTTAGAAGCCGGAAGAATCGACATGCGTGTATGACTCGCTGTATGACTGTGGAGGAATCTATAGAGGTATGTCAGGATAGAGTAGTGCGGCGGTCCATTCTCTCTGCCTACCCCTGCGGAAAACGGCGAAATGGTTTGTTGTTGTTGAATTTTTACAGTTAAATGAACGAGAGTTAAATACTTATACATATATTAAATGACGAGTAAAAAGGTGGAGGGGAGGGAAATGTAATTTAGCAGCAAGGTAAATTGTTGTTTAGTTGGAATTATGAAACAGGGGAAATAAATCAATTATGGGACTAGAAGTTAAGTTTAGTTGGTTAAATCTTTGATAAACGAATGATCTCTACAATGAGATGTTTTGCGAATTCCGAAAAGTTATTATTGGATGAGCATCTTAGATAAAATAGCTCCCCATGATTGAAATACAAAAATAAAGATTTGTCAAGCTAGGAGTCAGAGATATCGACGTGCGTGCATGACACGATGTATGAATGTTAAGGAAGCGAGAAAAGTACATCAGTAAAAAAAAGTGAGGCAATTTCTGCTTACCCCTTCGAGGAAACGGCGTGATGGATAGTAAGTAAGTTAGTGAAGATTTATAATTATTGTTATTATGATAATTCTTTATTTTAATCAATCTTATTATTTTATTATTATTGTTGTTATTATTATTATTATTATTATAATTATTATAACTACTATTATTATTATTATTATTATTATTATTATTATTATTATTATTATTATTATTATTATTATTATTAATTGTTTCTTGAACAATGATTTAAACTCCATATTAAATAATTAATACGAATGAAAACGTCAGTTTTCTAGAAGTTTTATTATAATTTATGCGAATGACATCTTTCGCCCTTCTAAGGCATTATCAAATGACAAAACATTTGATAATGCCTTAGAAGTGCGAAACATGTCATTCTCATAAAATATTATAAAACTTCTAGAAAATGAACGTTTTCATTCGTATTAATTATATAAATATTATTATTATTACAATAATTATTATTATTATTATAAATATTATTATAAATACTATTATTGTTATTATTATTATAATTATAATTAAAGATTATAATAATAATAAAAGTTTATGATTACGAAATGTCATCGTTTCAAAATCCTTCACAATTAGTTTCTACACGTATTTAAATCAGATATTGTAGGAAATACGAACGGTGAGAATTTCCAAGCAGTAATGATCGGACACAGAGACAAACTTTGCAACTGTTGAGCTAGAAATGCATTTTGAGATACGATCAAAAGTTCGGTCCATTTCATAATCAAAGATGAGAGTTGTGAAACTTTGGAAACCTGACAACTATTTAATAAGTTTGATTTAATTCATTTAACTGCTAAAAGCTCCGATTATTACCAAAATACATTAAATGGAGAAGTTGTGAACGCCATTAACTGTAATTATATAGTTATCCAAAATTAGTGTTTCTTTTATGTATTTAAAAATATCATAACCATCATAAAACTACTTTCCGATTCCCAAAAGATTTGAATCACACAATAATTCACTCACTTCTTCTTCTTCTTCCTCTTTTAATAGATCTGTGGATCTATTTTTATGGCGTCGAGGTCTCCTGGGACACAAAACTCCAACTGTCTCGCCATCTCTTCGCAGGTCTTCCGGGTTGGAGAGTTCCCATTGGCACGTTGTTTGCGGCTGCTTGGGGGAGTCTATTGTCGCTCATTCGTTCTATGTGGTCGCACCAGAGGCGTCTTCTTTTCCTGCCCCATCTGACAATATCTTCGGTATCGCAGGTCTCATGTATTACTGTGTTTCTGATGCACTCACTATTAACATAAAATAAAAACCTCTCTCAGTTGAGCTACACTATTACAAAATACGTCGACCTCCAAGGTGACTCGATTTATCAAAGAAATTGCTCTTCCTACCGGCATAACCATTGGCAGGTAGGTTTTGCATTCTAGGAAATAAAAAAATATTTTTATAATGTTACATAGAAGGCCTAAATACATACCCGAGGCTGTTATGCAGCGGCGCCCTTTCGTCAGCCTTATTCGTACACTTCCTAGGCCCGTCCCTCATCTTTCTAGGACTTACAATTAAGATTTTAAGCGCATCGGGATGCCAGACCACACTTAATCTACTTTTTTTTCTTCTGTCTCACACCCATTCACGTCTCACACATTTTATTTAAATAAATAAAATTAAATTAACAATGTAAGTTCAATAAAAAATTACACAGCATTCAATTTTTAAAAAAAAGTAATATTACTATCACAAACTGCTTATAATTCTGGGCTGTAAGACGCCAAAAAGAATAAAGGATACGTATACATGTTCCAGAGATATTGGTGTGGGCTAGTGGAGTTACCAGACTTGATAGAGTGAGAAAGGAGCATATCTTAGAGAGCTTCAAAGTGACTCTTGTGACAAAACAAATAAGGGATGCAAAAGGGGCTAAGACCAAAAAGCATAAAAATCTATACAATCAGATGCGGGAAGTGGAGGACTTGTTGATCTCGATAACTTGGACGACAACCATAAAAAATGTCGTGAAATCGTTTCAAATTAAGAGCGGAATAGCTCAAGAACAGGAAGCCTTGAGAAATGTGTTTGTGAAAATGTTTTTTTTTTACAAAATTCATTCAAATATTCAAAACTAATTTTGTTTACTGCTTCTTAAGCAAGGATGTGGAACTCAATTTAAAATAAGTATTATGTCTGATTTCTAGAATGATACAGACGCTGAGGACAATAGCAAGAAAGACTCTTAAAGATAGAATGAGAAACACGGCTATCCGCGAAATTCGCTCTGTGGGCAGACAACGCAGAAGACACTGGAATGCGCACATGTAGAGGATGGATCCTTCCAGAAGATCCTTCCAGAAGAAATGGGTTATGAGATGCTTATCTCTTCGAAGCTGCAGTGGTTCTGAGTATTCCAAAAAGAAATACCGTAGGGTAAAGTAACGGATAGCTTCCATACTTCCTTACGTAGAGATACCTCAGAATTTTTTTCCGAACCCTCTCTAGCATAACGGAATATCTCGCCTCGTGAGGACTCTATATCACAGAACCACTTTCGAATCTGCTTCGAACCAATATGCGTTGTGTAGGAACCTGAGCACATTGAGATATCTGAAATGGATGATGGAGGGATAGCTGGGAGTCAACATCCCAAGAGAGGCGAGCCTGAATACAGGAACCGACCAAAAGTCTAAAAAGAGAGGAAGAAGAAGAAAATACTAGAATTTTAATTTTATTTTATGAGAATGACACGTTTCGTCTTTCTACATTCGAGAAGATTTAGCAATACAAAACATTTAATTTCCATGAAATAAAAGAATATTTCTAGAAAACTGACATTTTCATTCATAAATAAGTTAATCATTTTCTTATTTGACAATTCAGACTTTTTTCAAGCCACGCAAGCATAAAATACGCTAAAAAATTTCATTCATAATATAAAACGAAAGTAAAAAGTTATTTTTACGTAAAACGATTTTAATATTCTGATAAAATAAGAAAATAACATCAAAACATTTCATGATTTAATTGTCTCTCTATAGAGACGAAGATGCAAATTGGAAACTGAATATGGTTGATCAAGGTGTTTACAGGACTTATGACCTGTCATTGGTTGGGTTAAGTGCACACTTTTTGTAATTACAACATTCCCCATTCCACCTTTCTTATGACCATGTCTGACAAATTTTTGGAAGTTGTATATATGTTAAAGTTCAACGCCAGAATTCACATGTCAGTTTCCATGCGCCATCTATGAAGATTTTGATTAAATATTATGTTAATCTCTAAGATTAATCTATATAATCTACATACTAACGCCATCTATGGAGATTTATGTTTATTAAGAATTAAGCAGAACACCTTTTTAAACACAATGTGAAAGACTACCCGCCTATTAGCACATTGTTAGAAGCCGCCTGGAGATGTCACTCCTATCTATATGCCAAACTTAAACCAGATATGTATCACAATATTTTTTTAATGTATACTTATACTTGTATACGAATACTGCACGTTTATATTTTAGCACCGTAAGGGAAAGGTTAATATTCTGATAAAATAAGAAAATAACATCATAACATTTGTTATACTCGTTCGCAAACACCGTGTATTTGACTGAATAAAAAGCCCACGCACTCAAAACGAGAAACAGCGTTTTCATTATGTACCATATTTTTATTGAATTTTTTTAATGGTCACTTATTCCTTCTTGCACTATACCGTGCCCACCGTTAACACTGACCACTATAGTACTACCAATAAATCTGAGCGGCAGTAAATGTCAAATAAACGGACATAACTAACATATTTCCCGGCCCGTGTTCGTAGTATTACGGGCGGGTATTGTATTGAATGCCAATTCAGTTCTACATGAAGAAGCGAAAAATTTTCATTGCCTCTTATACGGAATTTTGTTTTAAATCGAAAAATAGCTGAAACATGATTATATTCTTATTTTTATATCTTTATTATTGTCCTTCATGGAATAAATTTAGTAGGTCTAGAATAAAGCCATTGCGATTCTAATGAAAATAATAAAAATCAAGGTAATCTAATAATTTTAATGAAATGCTGTTTAATAATTAAATAAAACAATATTTTATTGTATATTAACTACATCCACTTTTGCCTTTATTTTGACAGCAACTTTCGATTGGCTGGCATCTACAAACAAGAGTTGATCAATCTGTCGATGCCAGTCAGCCTGGCGAAATCAGACACTGTCAAAATAAAGAAAGCAATTGAATCGTGTTTTTTCAGAAGTAGCACACATCCAGTAACCTCAACTTTACAGGACGGACAAAAAACTGTCTGGTACAAAATTTTCCTACATATATATTTTTTTTTCGATACAATTTGTCTATTTTACTCCCTATGACAAATGTGTATTGAAAAAAATATATATATTGTAGGAAAATTTTGTACCAGATAGTTTTTTGTCCGTCCTGTAAAGTTGAGGTTACTGGAAGTGTGCTACTTCTGAAAAACACGATTCAATTATTAAAAAACATCGTTTTATTTTATTTTAAATTATAAAATAACAGGGTTATCTTCTACGTTCGCCATATTTTGTATTGTAGATGTTTTATTTGGCTTTTTCTTTTTATATATACTTTGTTTATACAAAAATATTAATTTTTTAAAAAGCAATTAAAAATAAAAATAAAAGTAAAAGTAGTCAAATAAATGTAACTTCAATTCCAATCTTTGATTTATTTCCTTTGTTGTAAGTAATAACCCGAATCCCAATAAGAACTTTAAATTATTATTTTAAAATTTAAATTGATTCAAAATATTTGTTATAGGTACGTATAACAAAAGCATAAACGTTCCAAAATAAATCTTAATAACATCTAATAACAATTTTATAATATTTTAAATATCTATATTTATACTATGTATCACTGAAGAAGGACTGGTTGTCCGAAACATGTCTAATGTGTAATTTTAATATTATTGTAGGCTCGTTTATACAAAGTATATAAAAAAGAAAACGACAAATAAATATAGGATTATCCATTAAAATGTTATTTTCTAGAAGTTTTGTTATAATTTACATGAATGATATATTTCGCCTGTCTATGGCATTATCAAACATTTGGTAGTGCTTTAAATAGGCAAAACAAGTCATTCACATTAATTTTAATAAAACTTCAAAAAACAAACGTTTTCATTCGTATTCATTTAATAAAAAATTTGTGCTCTTTTTATGAAAAAGAGTCTCTTCTATGTACTATTTAAGCGCTTTTTACAAATATATTTTATCTACAGCTTCAAGAAGAGTTATTAGTGTACGGTGGGTAAGGGCTTGTACTGGGTACTCGGATTAGGGGTATTCTCTGTACCGGCAACAACAAGCAATTCAATATTTCCTTTAAGGTACCCCGGAGCAATATTGTACCGCCGATATGCAATATATCAAATTTGGGCACTTGTATTGAGGAGCGACGCAATGCTCCCAGCAATTTATTATTTAGATGTCATAATACCTATATTAGCACTATATTAGTAAAATTAGAACCTTCATTTGCAACGATAATCTTAACTTGAAACTCCGACAAATAATGATTTAGGGTTATACGAGTATATGGTCTGTTCTCCTATGTGGCTGCGAAAACTGGACTCTAAGTGTATGAAATGAACCGGTTGGAGGTGTTCGAGATGTGGATATACCGCAAAATACTCCGTATACCGTGGACCTATAGGTTTAGTAATGCAGACGTACTACAGAGAGCCAGTGCCAATAGAGATCTGTTGTCGAGTGTCGAATTGAGAAAGGTCTCATATTTGGGTAATGTGCTAAGGGGAGAAAAATACCAACACGTTCGACTGATATTAATGGGAAAATTGGGTTGACGTCTCGACGATCGACGAAAATTCAGACATACACAGACACTGGACCAGGAACTGTGACAGATATCACTTACCGAATGCGCGAACTAAGACAGGACAATCAAGGATATTGAACAATGGACTGAAACTTTACAATGAACTACCAAAAGACAGAAGAAGTCTCACTACAACTCAATAAAAATATTCTGAAATATTACATAATTAATAGTAAGATCTAAAATTTTGTCCATATAACCCAATTGGGTTTTTAAAAAATAAATTAAATAAAACAAAAAAAAAATAATGATTCTTAAAAGTTTTTTCTCTATGATCTACAATAAAAACATTGGAAACAATTAATTTAACGTTTCCTACACACAATGTGTTATTACTATATTAGCCAAAACGTTGGGTAAGTGTACAGTAAAATTTAAGCCCTAACTGATTCCCGTCAATATCAGGTTAACTAATAAGTGAATTATCGGTTACCACATAATAGCTCATGATTAAATCCCATAATATAATTACATTTTCTCCGTGCACTAGAAACTAATTTATATGCAGAAATCTACGCTAAATTAACACCAAGAGCTCGAATATACATATTACATTTCTGCGCTTGATTTCTGAATTACTAGGTTAATTATTAGTTAATTTACAATTTAAAATTTTCCCCGAGATGGTAGGCAGAGAAAATAGATCGCCACACTTCTCTATCCTGACACACACTTCTAGCATCCTTCACATTCTTACAGCGGGTCATACTCATACGTCGATTCTTCGACTTCTAAATTAAATAAATAAACCTTAAGTTACATTTCTCTTTTTCTTTTTTATATACTTTGTTTTATTTTTAACCAATCAGTTAGCGAGCAGAGCAATGTGGCGATTCATCCTCTCTGCTTACCGCTCCGGGAAAATGACGTGATGGTTAGTTAGTTAGTTAAAAATGAAATCTAATCTAGAATATGTGAAATAAATCGTAATATTGTACTTTATTAATGTTATTCACATTTCTTTTTCTAACAAAAAATCCCATAAATAACAATAGAAATCTTCTAAACGAGATAGCACCCGAGAAAGACCTCTTTATGGAAAATGCAGCGGGAGGAAATTTGCAAACACCCTAATGATAATAGCCGCAAAGAGATAACTGTCATTTTTCTATTTACACGGTTCTTTGCGTCCACATATTCTTTTAAAATTCTTGTTTCACTCTTTGGGTCGATTTGGCTTGCGCTGTAAAAATGTGAAGAGCTTTTTAACAATTTTTTTTCTAATAATAATTCTCCAAAAAAAAAAAAACCGTACCTGGATAATAACACCTTCTTCATCTTTATTTATTTATACATAATACACAAATGAAACTTAAGAAACGAAAAACATTTAGGCGACTTATTTGAACACAAAACGGTATTACAAAGATAAGACAAAGATAAAACAACATGAAAACAAAAAATCAAACATATCAGAAGGAACACAAATATGTCGACGTCAGTGAGGCAGTACTCTTTGACACTCAAAATGTCCAAAACCGAGACGATTAGATTCAACGTCTGAATTGCTCTTCCTACTGGCATCACTAAAGGCAGGTTGTTTCTGCGTGACGGAGCAAAGAACAATTGATGTCGGCGCTGTCGCAGATCAAGAACAAAAAGACAGATTTGCTCCAGAACATAGGGGTTCTCAATAGAGCCCCGAATCAGTTTGAAACAATGCGTTGACATTAATCCTTCCCTCCTCAGTTCGAGGGAGTTATACCCCAGCATACCCATAAGAAATACCGTTGGATAGAGCCAATGATATACCCCGTAATCTCTCATGTAGAGGGCTCTCAAGGGGCTCATCGAATGCCTTAGATAAATCATTATTCAAGCAGTCTACTTGGTGACCTGCATCCAATGCCCCGACTACATAATCTGTAAATATGAGAAGATTTGTGTCAGTTGACCATTTTTGTCTGAAGACCTGTTATTGTTTACTCCTGGGAAGAGGATCCCCAACTATCTCGCTATATTTTGGTGGCCGGCCACATGGTCGGGAACCCTCCGGTAGACCACACTACAACCACATATAAACACAATTTTTTGTTAATATGTTTTCCAAAAAATATAGAAACATTTGTTATCAAAAAATATTGTATATCATTATTCAATCAATAACATTAGTCACTATAACGAATAACCAATTCAGAACATTTTCCATGTAAGGCTCTCAGTATTAATAGCAAGCAATGATCCAACACAGAATGCTTTAATCTTTGCTTGTATTCAGCTCTGAAGAGACATTATTGTGTATTAAGTTATAGAATCCACGTAATATTATTATCACTAATATTATGGGGATTTACGAATATAATAATCTCACAAACCTTCAAAAGCCTTTATGCCGTTTCATAGACAAGACAAAAGAGATTATTTTTTTCTTTAAACGGAAAAAGTTTTAAAAATGGTATTATTAAAATTGAGTTGCAAACTCTATCACCAAAACTGCGGAGAGAAAAGGTATTACATGTTTACAATTGATAATCATATACTTTTTTATTGAATGTATACAAATACTACAAAATATTGTATAAAAACTGGTCAAAGTTAAAAGCATATAAAAATTTGAGAGTTTTCTCCAGGCGTTGTCTAGTAATATGTGATAAGGGTTGATATCCTTTCACTTTACATTAATTAAGATTTTCTGCTTAATGCTTACATCTAATCTCAATAGATGGCGCTAGTGTAGATTGAACTAAAATATGTGAAATGTTTTTCAACATAGTAACATATATATATATATATATAACTTTCAAAAATAATTGTCAGACGTGGTGTTCGCAAGAAGGGCGGAATGGGGAATGTTGTGTTACATAAAGCGATTGCTTAACCCAACCAATGACAGTCATAAGTCCTGTAAACACTTCGACCATCATATTCTGTTTCAAAATAATTTACATCTTCATCTCTATTGAGATACAATTAATTCTTGATAATCAATCTCATCAAATCAAATCAGTTTATTTACTCAAAAGACATTACAAACAGCATAAATGTTTAATGCATCTATTGAGTACAGGTAAGATATTATACACATACAACATAATACTAGGAACGCATTAGTGATGGTTCAACATAAGGAAGACAAGATACTTTCCAAAGTCAAGAGTATTTGTCCCCTGAACGTACTTTCACTAACATGAAAGACGTCCATCTCCGAGCAGACCGCGTTCAGCAGACTAATTGCTCTTCCCACCGGTGTCACCAGAGGCAGATTGGTTCTGGCGGCCTGGTAGGTAAAACAATCTGTGCTGTCGCTGTCGGAGATATCTATTGGGGACAAAAAGACCAACATCCTCCAGTACGGCCGAGTTCTTGAAGTATCCCCTAATTATTCTGAAGAAATGGGTTATTAGATATCCATCTCTTCGAAGCTGTAGAGAATTGGTTACGAGCATTCCCAGAAGAAATGCCGCGGGATAGAGCCACGGATAACTACCATACTCCCTCATGTAGAGATAATAATATAATTCAGTTCATATTCTATTGAATTTGTACAATAATGACCAAAATAATATATCTCATAATTAAAAAAATACTTTAAATAAAAAACTTAGACATACACAACTACTGGACTAGAAACTGTAACAGATATCACTTATCAATAGCACAGACAAAGACAGGACCTCGGCAACTCTGTTCAACTCCACATAAGAGGTGCAGCCCATATCTCGGCAAATCTGGTCTAGGTACTCCTGGCAAGGTCGTCCTCTGCCAATCGATCCCTCGATACATCATGCAGGAAACATTCGTGTCGCAACACATAACCAATTCCAGTTAGCATGTATGTTGTAAATATCGTGGAATTTATAACTGAATAGGGTTTTTTCAATGAATAAAAATACAAATAATTATAGTACCGAAAATTTTGTTTGTTAAATAAATAAAAACTTGGAGGACTGTATTCAAGTGACATATGAATTTCGCAACGGTGTACGTTGGGGGCTTTAATTTTCCGTTCGCCCCAATCAAACATTGGCGTCCATTGTTTAGCCACTATAGTCCGACTCTGTCCGATTAATCGTACTACGTTCGTCCATATGAAACAACACGGATTAGGCCTGAAAAGCGGACGGAATTAGGTCGTTCTTCCCACATTCGTACAATTCCGATCACTTTGTCACAATATTTGTGTATCACATCAGTAGTTCAAAATTATTCTCACGGTATTAACTGTATTTATAAAATGACCGAATTACGGTACTTATTGTTGTTTTTTATTTATTTCAAAAGCATTGTTTATTTAACTAACTAGCCATCACTACGACTTCTTGGAGGTATAGGCAGAAAAAATTAACCGCCACTTTGTTCTATCCTAACATACTTCACATTACATACTTCGATTCTTCTACATTCATCTGTAATGTATCCGCATCGATTTCTCCGACACCTCAAATTACCGACATTCAATATTTGATTCATTTGATTCTACCACGTTTTCCTCGGCCTTCCAATATTTCTAGTTCTGTTTACGTTATTTACTCATACTTTTTTCACCATTACTTATTACATTCTATGTGCTTACACCATCTTACTGACTCTTTCCTTATTTTCTTCAATACACATTATTTCGCACTGCATTCACTTTTTACATCTGCGTTTGACACTAGAGATCTCATTACTACTGAATTTATTTTACTTGCATCCTTCTTTTAGCAGTTGCTTCATTTCCATACGGTTGAGAAAAAAACAGCATTGTGCACTGCCATTATAGCTTTAAATAAAAATGCATTTTCAGGTAAATTGTTCACCCCATCAAGTTGGCCGCAACCCTTAAGTAGCGATGGGCGGGACATGTCGCTCATGACCCTGATAAAAAGTGGACAAGGCGACTGCTGTGCTGATACCCGAGAACGGCAAAGCTTGTAGTTCGGCACCTACAGTTGCGTTGGCATGACGATATCTGGAAGAGTGTGGTAAGTGCCTGGATGTAAATTGCTCAGGATAGGAGGGAGTAAAAATTACGAGAGGAGTCTAACGTTCAGATCTATGGCCACAAAGGCTGAAAAAGAATAAGTAGAAATACACCCCATATAATATGTCTACAAATCTACCTTTCTCATGAGAACGGTATTAGAAACCTTTAATAAATTATCTGTTTAACACACTATAATAGAACATCACATTATATTTCTTTTGAAATTTTCGCGACAGCTGTTTTGCGAACTGAAGTTTATTACATTGTCATTGTCATGACATTGTCAGGTATTATAATCAACCGATATATGACCTTTAATATCAAATCAAATCATATAAACTCATTTAATTTCTCAATAGACATTACAAAATTAAGGTTTAAGGCATCTTTTAAGAACAGGTATAATAATGTATTGTACTCGTATATGGTATACTACCCGAAACGCATAAGAGGTTGTTCAACATTTCGAAGACAAGATACTCTCCAAAATCAATTGTATTTGCTTTTTGAACGTACTTTCACTAATATAAAAAACGTCAATCTCCGAGGAGACCCCTTTCAGCAGATTAATTGCTCTTCCCACCGGTGTCACCAGAGGCAGGTTGTTTCTGGTGGCCGGTAGGTAAAACAATCTATGCTGTCGCTGTCGGAGATATCTATCAGGGACAAAAAGCCGAATACCCTCCAGCACCGCCGAGTTCTCAAAATATCCCCTGAGTAATCTTAAGAAATGGGTTACGTGATGCCCATCTCTTCGAAGCTGCAGAGAGTTGGTTCCAAGCATTTCCATATATAAGGGTACTTGTAATATAATACAGCATAACTCGACGACGGAAAAATAAAATATGATTTTTTTTTATATTTGACCTACTTAACAATCATCCCATCTCTAATTAACCTTATAGTATAACGTAATAATAAATGTGTCCAAATAGCATACATGTATCATTCACATTAAATGTGATAATTAAAGAACTGTGAAACGCTATTATTCCACCTTTCTGTATTTCCACTTTTGCATAACAATGTTCTTTATCGCGGCAATTTTTCACATCACGGAGTTAATTAAAATTAAATTATACAAGCACAAAATCTGCTTCTCGCCACCTCATAATATTACTCGAGGACAAAGGAGAGAATTTATGACTAGAGGAAGAAGAAGAATGGGAGTATTTTCTTTTTGGTGTTTCATTTAAAATGTTAATAAGTCCGACTGAATTTACGACTGAATATGGTCTCACGGCAGGGGAGTGCGGGACATTGCTACTTCGTAATCTTTATATTGTTTTGAAATACGTACTACAAAAGCGCGCATAATTTTAAAAAAATATATCAAAAATACAAAAACGATTTTCTTTAACTATTTGGTGATAGCTTTTGTCAAGGTCCATGTTTCCATGCCATAGTAATGTAATAATAATGGAAAACAATGTGAAAAGAAGAAAATCTTGACTAAAAAAACCTTCAATAATGATTCAGTTTACAGTCATAAATCTTTCTGAAGATGGAGTCTGCGAAAAATTTCCAAACGTTACTCGAAAAAACCCTAGATATAAAAATATTTTATTGTATATAAAATATATACCAAACAAAAAATACAATATCAATTTGTTTTTGTAACCCTGGGGGAGTGAAACCAGTTGGTCATTCAAATCAAAATAAAGTGGTGTAAAAACATATTATCCAAGTGTATCAAATTATGATATTTAAAAATATATTTTTATCTCGGTGATCTGGGTACTAATTGTATTCATTGTGTATTAAACTCAAACATAATTATATAATATAATACATCAAAACACAACGAAAAGGTCCGAATTCCAGAAATTATACTATATTTGTGTGTATACTATATTTGTGTGTATAAGTGTTTTATTCTCATTGATAAATTTGACTTTCACCGCATTTGATAATGCCTTTAAAAGGCAATAATGTCACTATCTTTAAATAAAATAAAACAAACAAGAAGATGGACGCATATTGTAGATAGAAAGGAAACAATGTATTAATTCATAAATGACAAGATTATACTCGTAAAATATTGCCAATTTCAACTTATTGAAAGCTCAGGTATTAATTAACACTGTGAAATTCCATAGTAAACATAAGAAATTAATACGAGTAAACTTAAGAAATTGAAAATATCTTTGTTTATTATTCACAAAATATTTTTAAAAAAACACGTCATGTTTCGGAGGATACCTCCATCTTCAGGTGTAAATATACAATATTTACACTGGAATTATACATTCACTCCTGAAGATGCAGGTATCCTCCGAAACATGTCGTGTTATTTCAATATTTTGTAGATAACATACAAAGTTATTTTCTAAGGATTAATTGTATCTCAAAGAGACGAAGATGTAAATTATTTTGAAACAAAATATGGGTAGTCGAGGCGTTTACAGGACTAATGACCTGTCATTGGTTGGGTTAAGCGATCACTTTATGTTAACAACATTCCCTATTCCGCCCTTCTTACGACACCACATTTGATAAATTTTTTGGAACTTGTATATACGAGTAAATGCTACTATTTTTTAATAACTTCAGATTGTTGTACACTAGCCCCATCTATTAAGATAATTTGTAAGAATTCCGATTGTTTCCAAATAATTTACATCTTCGTCTCTATTGAGATACAATTAATCCTTAAAAAAATTTTAACCCGTAATGGGTAAAAATCGAGTATTTGTCTACAAGTATTTGTATACAAAAAAAACAAATTCTATAAAAAAAGTTATTTTCAATTTCCTAAGTGTATTGTCAATTTCTTTAATTTAAAAACATTGTATTTGATATTATTCAGTTATTTAAATTTATACCAAATATTTCATTTTCTTACTACATCTTATTTTATACCAAATATAAATGAGTTTGTTTTACTTCACCCTTTATTATTGTATAATATTCCAAAATTCATTTTATATTTGTTTCAACAGATTGATCCGATTGAAGATTTATGGTTTTATGCTTTTTGATTCAATTTGATTTCTCGGAATACTTCTCGTTGTTATAAATTAACGATAAACAGCACACCTTCCAGAATAATCAAACTCTTAACTCATTCAGGTCGCTGAACTCATTCACGATGCTCTCCAGATGTAGGGGAAAGTGGGATTCCAGGAGAAGTAATAACTACCCCCGGTGGCGGGTGCTGCAGAGATGATGGCAGCGATCATAAACCTGAACATCTGCCGAGTGTTATGTCTTTAGGGGTGGAAGGATAATTAGGACTTCCATTATCGCTGGTGACTAATTCAAGTCAGGGTTGGGAAATTGAGAAATAAATTCAATGTTTTGATTCTCGTTTTACAGTTAAAACGTTATCCTGTTAAAAGTCGACTTTATTGGATGATTTTCAGGACTTGTGCGACAAGGAAATAAAGTTACATTGTCAAGTAAATTGATTTGTATAATTTCTTAGAAATATACAAGAGTATTAGACATATATATTTGAAAACAATATTTTTGCATTGATTGACAATAACGATTATTTGAATTGCATACTTTATAACCAATAAACAGCAAAATATATTAAAATATTAAAATTAATAAATTGAGGTTGGTAAATTTTACCTTGCTAGCGTATTATTCTTCTTCTTCCTCCTCTTAGTTTAGGTCGTATGACCTGCTTGTGACGGTGAGTTGTCCCGAGATAATGATGTCTAGCCTTCTCTCCATCTTTTTGGCGAACTTTCTGGTAGTCTCTTGCTGCTTGGGTTTTCGTCTTTAACAATTTTTGCAATTCTTGTATTCTCCATGTGGTCCACGTGGTCTCTCCAAAAGTGCCTTCTAATTCTTCCCCATCTCACTATGTCCTCAACACCACAGACAGACGTTATCGTTTCATTTTTGATCCGATCTTTGAGGGTTTTACCTGCGATAGAGCGTAGGGTTCGCATTTCTCCTACTCTAAGAAGGTTTTTAGTTCTATTGGTATCGACTCGGACCTCTATTCTATAAGTCACGATGGGGCGGACGCACGCCTAGTATATCTTGACATTATTTTCGATCAGCGTGAATTTGTTCCTCCATGTGGTGTTGCGCAAGCAGCCAGTCACGGCTGTCGCTTTATTGGTTTGTGCTTGCACTTCGTCATAAAGGTCACTGTGGCTACAGATCTCTACACCTAGGTAAGTGAATCGCATGACTTGCTCAATGGGTGTGTTATCGATGATCAGTTTACATCTGGGCGGCTCTTTTGATATCGTTTAGTACTTTGTTATGCTAGTAGAAATCGTCTTGTTATTTTTTTATGTTATATTATTACTAGCGTAATGTCATCATAAAATCTATATTCTTCTTTCAGTGTCCTGTCAGGTCTCCCTAACGTTGACTATCACCCTTGTTCATAGTGATGACCTGGGGAAAAATATCCAGAGTGGTATCCCCTTGCCTTCTCTGGAGGATTTTCTGTCGGCGTTACCTTCCCTTAGCTGGGTGTATCCAGTTTTATGGCGCTGGAAGCTCGCCATTCGTCCTCTCTCTATCTGCTATGGCACTAAGTAATATGTGCCACATTGCCCGGGGTTCGCGGGGTCTTTAAAAAGACCTCTCGTGGACGCTAGAGAGTTGGACTTGATAGTAGTGTTGCTGTTGTAAATGCAACATGGCGCCTTACGACATTTTGTAGAGGCATACTATCCAGCAAAGCATACCCCATCATAGTCCTACTACCCTTTTGAACCCCTAAAATCTAAAAATCTATAGTTAATATATATAAAATCTATAGTTCTCTTAAAATCAATTAAAATTAATAGAAAAGTACTGCTTATTATGTACCATATTTTGTTTAACTATTTTTTATCTATAAAATTTTTTGTTTAAATTCAATTTCATTTCGTACTGTCGTCCGTTAAATATTCTTGCAATTTATATTTGTGGTAGTACGTAATTAGCCTTACTACGAGTATAATTTGCCTTACTTAAGTGTTTTTTTTTCTAAAATATGTAATTATTACCCTGTATACTCTAAATAAATTATGTGCATTGTTTGATAATCGTTGGTAATATTAATGTACCCTCTATGCTATCCATATATTCTCCATAGAATGGATTATTTATAGCTTCCAAACGTGCGGTTGACCTTACTAGAGCATAGCTGCTGTTTCACTTACGAGCTTCTATTAAATTACTATCAATATTATACATAACTATCGTGCGAGATCGTAATTGCAGATGTCTATTCATAACATTACATTTAATAATATTAAATCAAATAAAATGTCTGTTTTCTAAAACTTTTATTATAAACTTTTAAAGGATTAATTGTATCTCAATAGAGACGAAGACGTAAATTGATTTTTTTTGGAAACAGGATATGGTGGTCGAGGCGTTTACAGAACTTATGACCTGTCATTGGTTGGGTTAATCGACCGTTTTATGTAATACAACATTCCCCATTCCGCCCTTCTTACGGCCACCACGTCTGACAATTTTTTAAAAGATGTATATATGCTACTATGTTGAGAAACACTTAACATATTTTAGTGCAATCTACACTAGCGCCATCTATTAAGATTAGAAGTTACATCTAATCTTAATAGATGGCGCTATTCTGTTCTGGTCTCAACCCTAATGTATGGAAGCGAAGCATGCAACTGGCAAAAGAAGGATGAGAACAGAATAAATACGGTAGAGATGAGGTCCCTAAGACGTATGTATGTAGAACGATATATGACAGAATCTCAAATGCTGATATAAGAAAGGAATGTAGAACGGAAGAAGGTATTATGATCAAAATTATGAAAGGATCGCTGCGTTGGTTCGGACATACTCGTATGGAGCGCTTGGATGGAGAAAGAATGGTTGAGAAAGTATACATTAATGATGCAATATTACAAAACTAGAAAACGGTCATTTTTAAGATTTTATATTGAAGTAACATGAGAGGTCTCTCATTATTAATACCCACTATAAATTAAATAAATAAATAGGCATATTACATTTAAATTGAATTTAACAGTATCGGGTGAACGATAGATAGTCATGGAGCGCCACAATTTCAAACTAACTGAATTATTTTCATACAACATACAGAACCCAATATTATTTCGCTCTGTAATAGACTCAGACGGATGCGAGTTCGCTATTAACTAACATTAGAGTATACGTATTTCAATTTCAGTATCAAAACACTTTCTTCGTGTTAAGGTACATAAATGAAATATGTACACGTGTATAATATGTACACGTCTAAAGTACATATGTATACGAGTATATACGGCATTTCTTTTGGGAATGCTCGGAACCAATTCTCTACAGCTTCGAAGAGATGGACATCTAATTACCCATTTCTTTAGATTAATTAAGGGATACTTCGAGAACTTGGCCGTACTGGAGGGTGTTCGGTTTTTTGTCCCCGATAGATATCTCCGACAGCGACAGCACAGATTGTTTTACCTACCGGCCGCCAGAACCAATCTGCCTCTGGTGACACCGGTGGGAAGAACTGGAAATTAGTCTGCTGAACGCGGTCTACTCGGAGATCGACGTGTTTCATGATAGTGAAAGTACGTTCAGAAGGCAAATACTCTTAATTCTGGAGAGTATCCTGTCTTCCCAGTGTTGAACCATCTCTAATGCGTTTCTGGTAGTATACTATACATAATATATTATTTTACCTGTTCTCAATAGATGCCTTAAAAATAAATTCTTTAATTTTTGTTGATGAAATAAACTGATTTGATTTGATATGTATATAACGAATTTTTTTTTAACGATCAATTAAGGTGTTTTTAAATTGTAATAGGGTAATTCATAATTGTAAGAAAAATTTAGAAGATTCGGTGTTTTAACAATTGTTTAAATATCGGAATATTATTTTTTGGTGTTAAATAGTAAAATGCTCATAATGGACGCAAATCATCTCTAATGTGACAACAGAACTTTGGCACATGGCACATGTGAGGTAACACGATGAATCATGTTGAATCTTGTTGTATGTGGAAACTGCGAGTAATTACTTTGTCAATTGAATATTACCAATGGAGCGATTAACCTACAGAGTGTATTTTTAAAATTAAATATTGATAGAACAACATTTACAAAAGATACAAAATCTAGGGTCAGATGAGGGTAAAAATAAATAATAAATTCAAATAGGGTCTTAAAACCAAATAAAAACATATTTTTTATTTTAATTTCTTAGGCCTTTATGTGGTAGATCCTCGATGCTCTCCACATTTTCATACGTTAGTTATTTGAATCCAATTACTGTAAATAGTAAAATAGTTAAGCTATTGATTCTCATGACACGATATAGGTAGCTAGTCTATCGCCATTTAATTGTAACGTAAATTCTACCAGACCAAAGAGAGCTTATGATTTTTTTTCACACTGTCATTACGGCGTGACAGTCATTGCTGTTGCCACTCTGTCCATAACACTAGTACAACTTGAAAACTTTAGAAAAACTTTGGTTTTTCAGAACAGTTTTTTGCAGTTTTCACAATTCAAGAACCGTAAACGTCGTTTCTCTATGTACAATTTAAATAATATTATAATACCAAATAGTTGCTTATATTCTTAAAGATACAAAGCCAACACGTAATATTCCAACTCTGTAACCCATAAATAGGCATACAATCCACACATCGTCAAATCAAAATAACCGGCTTCGTCAGCTCGCTTCCATCTTCTGATGTACGTGACTTCTCTGATTTTATTTTTAGTTTATGCTCATCTGACAAAGACGCGGCGGGAGCAAAACCGGTTAGTGTTAACAAATAAAGTGGTTAAGATATACATATTCTTCTTCTTCTTCTTTGCTAGCCTTCTTCTCTCCACTGCTGTATATAGGCTTCTTCCAATTTCCTCCACTCGTCTCTATCCGGCCCCCTTTGTATCCAAGATTTTCCAACCTTTTTGACAATATCATCGGTCCATCTCATCGGTGGCCTTCCGACACTTTGCCTATTTGCCCATGGTCTCCAACTAAGTATCCTGGGTGCCCATCTGTTGCCACCCTGTCTAGCCAAGTGTCCAGCCCATTGCCATTTCAATTTTGTCACTCGGTCCATGACGTCAGCAACCCTGCGGCGTCTGATTTCTTCATTCCTTATGCGGTCACGCAAGCTCACAACAAGTATCTGTCTTTCCATGGACCTCTGTGTACACTTGAGCCCGTGGACACTTTTTGCTGTAAGAGTTGTCGTCTCTAGCCCTATGTCATCATGGGCAGTATACACATGTCGTAGACATTTCTTTTGAGACAAACCGGTATTTTATCATTTTCAAAGGCATTCAGTTTACTAAAGGCGGCCCAACCCAGTCCAACTTTTCGAGGTAGCTATGCAGTTTGATTCTCTTTTCTGAGTCTGATTTTATGACCAAGATACACATACTTTTTCTCACTTTCTATCTTATTTCCCTCTATAATAATGTTTTTATTTGTTGGACTTAGTAGCTTTGTTTTGTCAATATTCATTTATATTAAATATAATTACAAATATTACAACTGTATTATTATTTTATTAACAAATACTTCAATTTATTGCTTAATATGTATTTTATAAAATACCTTAATAAGATTAAAAAACTGAATAGTTCTACAAGCATAATGAAGAGTTTTTTTTATTTTAATGTACTTAAGTTTGGCACAATTCGTTTGTTTCAATTAAAATTAAAAAAAAACTAATTGCTAACCGATCTTATATAAGAGGAAAGGGTAATGGCAGAAACTATTGTATTTTTTTTAAATGAAGTAAAATTAATAATGTAAAGGTCACGTTTTTTTTGTTCCGGACTTAATTTAAATTTCCAAACAGAATTCGCGAACAAAAACTGACAGAATTGCGACGTTTTTCGGCATTTCATATTTTACATCTTGCGTAATTAATTAAAGAAATAATGGGGGGATTCCACAAAAATTTCGTTATATAATAAGTTTTTACAGTAAAGTTTTTTTTTTCGGTGATTTAACGCGGATAATTATTCGATTAATTAAATCTCAGGTTAGTCTTAGTTTTAAAGAACTCTAACAACAAATTATTATAGTCGTTTCTGATCTAATATTTACAGATTAAACACCCTATCTAAATTATCATCTTGGAACAAACTGCAGAACAGTCTGCGGTAAATTCCGTTTATAAATTAAGGTTTACGTAATAGAAAAACTCGAGTGACTGAAAGTGCCACTGGGCAGTGGTGGTACTCCCATAGAAGCGCAGAAGCCCGGCATGGGTAAGAAATTTTGAATCAAAGCCTCCTCTGGCTTACAGAGGTTCAGCTCTTGAAGCTATTCCTCTTACGTCTGATGGAAGGTGATTTGCCCTGCCCACAGGCATTACCTTAGGTAGATCTGTTCTACATAGTGGCAGGTGAAATCATCTATTTTGCCGTGGTAACCCCATATAAAATCAATCCGAAACAGCTCCAGTATTACTTCCCAGGATATCACTGTGGCAAGAAAGACATCTTACATTTTCTAATTAAATTAAAGTTCTCATCGGTTTCACCAAATTGCTGCCATCACCTGGTAAGATCAGCGAGCTGATGAATCGGTTTGAAACTGAAAGAAAATATAGTTAGATAGAATACAAGTTATGCTTTATAAAATTTTGTCACATATAATTTCATGAAAAAATATCTAGGTTTCTGAACTTAGTAAAAAATAAACAATTATTAGAAATAATCTTTTTACAATCTTATGTATTCAGATTTATTCCATACTAGCTGACCCGGCAACGCTTCGCTATTGCTAGATTACACCTAAGTACACCCAATATATATTAAAGAAATACAAAAGTTCAATATCAATTATTTTATTGGATAAAATGACATGTGTATAGGTGCAAGAATGTGTGTATCCTAATTCAGTTCATATCTTTAAAACATTTTTTTAATCCAAGCAAACTTGCTGTGAACTTGAATAATACTAATGTGAATTGAACAATTGAAGGCTGGACATTATTACCAAGGTGGCAAGTTTACAAAAAGTCTGAAATGAGTTTTTGATGCCAATTGGTCTTAAACGTAGCTGTGCAAAAGCGCGTTATGATTAAATAATATAGTGTAGTTCAAACGTTACCCTAAAGATGTCACCCAAAAAAAAGTTAATATTTATCTTTTTCAGCTTTATGTTTAAACCATTAAACGTCCAGTCTTAAATTTTTTCCTTAATATTTTAAGTGAAATTAAAAAAACAAATAAATATACTATATCACATTTGCATAAAACATTCATACATATACAATTCATATCCGTTCACTCCTGGGCGTAGGTCCTCCTCCATCAATGTCGTCCCTCCATCGAAGTTGAGGACGTCCTGGGTTTCGGGTTGCAGTTCATCTATCATCAGGGCTGCGAGCGGCATGCCATTTTAGCGCTGCCACTCTTCCGATGATGTCCGACACTCCTGTTCTGGCTCTAATAGTGGTGTTTCTTACCCCGTCCATTATACTGATTCCCAACTTTCATAGCTCTTTGGACAATTCTTAATTTAATAGCGCTTTTCTGAGACAACGTTATGGTTTGAAACCAATAAGATAACACCGGCAGGACACAGCAATCCAACACCTTCAGTTTAAGGTTGATGGGGTTCGTGGGCTTTTCAAAATATGCTTTGTTCGATTTCTGCGATTTGATTTTCTCCACTCAGTACTATTGTGTAATCCAAATATATATATATATATGAATCGACTATTTTGATTACGGTGTTGTCTATTGTGATTTGTACAGGAGTAGGTACAATGATTTTTGTTTTCCCAAAATGCACGCATAGTCCTATTTCCTTTGATTTTTTATTTAGTTTTTCCAAAATCGTGGATATTTGCTCAGCCATATACACATGGACCATGAATCATATTTTTTGATACAATTTCAGCCAATTGAGGATAAACACTTGAATCAGGAATTTCAGCTGAATACATCTAACGTGTTTCCACAAATAGGCGATGATGTTAAAATGATATCCATCTTTGCCCTGCCACCGTCATCTGCTGTAAATAAATTTTTATTTTTTACACGTTTGTAAGACATACGTTATATTGAGTGTTATAAAATAAGCATATTATATTTTACCTTATTGTCATTGACAGTCTCATCCCAAATAGGAGATGATGTTAAAATGATATCCATCTTTGCCCTGCCACCGTCATCTGCTGTAAATAAAATTTTATTTTTTACACGTTTGTAAGACATACGTTATATTGAGTGTTATAAAATAAGCATATTATATTTTACCTTATTGTCATTGACAGTCTCATCCCAAATAGGCGATGATGTTAAAATGATACCCATCTTTGCCCTGCCACCGTCATCTGCTGTAAATAAAATTTTATTTTTTAAACGTTTGTAAGACATACGTTATATTGAGTATTATAAAATAAGCTTATTATATTTTACCTCATGGCGGGTTATCGAAATATGTCCTAATTCCATAATTATAACCATATACACATGGACAATGAATCATATTTTTTGATACAATTTCAGCCAATTGAGGATAAACACTTGAATCAGGAATTTCAGCTGAATACATCTAACGTGTTTCCCCAAATAGGCGATGATGTTAAAATGATATCCATCTTTGCCCTGCCACCGTCATCTGCTGTAAATTTTTTTTTATTTTTTACACGTTTGTAAGACATACGTTATATTGAGTGTTATAAAATAAGCATATTATATTTTACCTTATTGCCATTGACAGTCTCATCGACACACCAACATATGAATCAATAAAATAATTTTAATGGAGAAATGAAAGGCATATGTTGCGCCACCGGAAAAATTAAACTGCTTCAACTTGGAAAACCACGTCCATTAAAAACTTTGCTTGCCGGATAAACCGCCGAATCAAAGCACTTCCTTTAACATAGTGAAATATAAATAATGCTTTCAAATAACGTTGTTTGGTGCAGAAATTGAAACAACTCGATTCATGCCAACTTTCAAAGTAAAAGGGCAAATGTATCGTACAGTTGGCTCCCTGCTTCCGTTCCTAGATGTTTAACAAAAATTTCTACAAATGTATTTCATCGGTTAATGCAATGATAAATTGAAATTGAATCCACGCTGCAGAATTTCTACCAGTATTAAAAGGTCCTTAACAAAATAATAACAAAAAAACAATTTAATGTGTTTGTTCAAAACAGCAATTGACATGAGGGCATCTGATACACACAGGACTGTTAATCATCAGACAAAACACCTGCTAGGCAATATGTTTCGACGTTAAAACAATAAATCCAATCAGTGGCGAAGAACCAAAAAAAATAATACAGCGCAAGTAACTATTATTCGTACCGATAAATGATTTGAGATTATGAAGACCATAACATTTTGAAATTTTAAAATAGAAACAGAAATTCGATATTAATCTGTTTTAATCAGACTAAGCTTCGCTCTGAAGAATACATTCTTTGCGAGATGAAGTTGTAAATGATGGTAATATGACTAACAATTTTGGCATCATCTTATAAAAGGTAGTCCACGTCATATGCCCGAGTACGCTTAAGATGAAATTGCATATGTTCGTCACTACTTGGGACGATATACAACAGCTCTTACTTCCTGGAAAATCGCCGGTGGATAGGCATGATATCATAGCACGTGTTTTCAGACAAAAGCTAAAATAGCTGTACGTTTTCATGGTAAAAGTTAATGTTTGGGTCTGTGCGCTGCTGGATGTATCACTATAACAAAATTACTTCAAACCCAATTGATGATGTAGAATGTGTCCATAAGGATCTGCATGAAGTTGATGAAAAATATGATTCATGGACCTTGTGGTACACTGATTCCAAATTCAATATGCATGATAGACGGAAAATGCTCTAAGCGGTTCCTCGAGTATTAGTATCCAACACAATTACAGGATACGATGGATATCCTTTATATAGAAGATCAGCAGAAAATGGTGGTAAATTAGCAACTAAACAAAAGAGAAACGGTGACATCGAAGTAGACAATCGGTGGGTTGTTCCATATTCGCCATTGCTATCAAAAACATATAAAGCGCACATTAATGTAGAAAACTGTAATTCCTTTAAATGTATCAAAAAAAATTGTAAGTACGTTAAAAAATGCAATTTTTGTTGTGCATCCAGAAAGAAGTGAAAATGAGTGAGGAAATCACACAGCATCAGGTTGGAAGATAACTAAGCAGCAATGAAGCTGTATGGCAAGCTTTCATTTCCCATTCATTAACGATTTCTGGTTGTTGTTCACTTAGCGGTACATCTAGAAAGCGAATGCGTTTATTTCACAGCTGCAAATGTACCTGAATCCAATGGCTACACAACTGCTTTCTTCCTGTTATGTCAAAATGACGCGTTTGCAAAAATATTGCTGTATTGGAAGTGTCTACGTATTATACATTAAATGCGAACAGAAAATCATTTGAACAATGCAAGCGCGAAGGGCGATTCGACCTGGCATTTTCAAAGAAACTATGATAAGCGGACCACACCGTGCATCCCAATCAAGATGAATATTCTTTTTTACGCATGTTGTTGGTAAATGTATCCGGTCCGACGCCTTTCCAACAATTGAGAATTGTCAATGGTGTTTCACATGCCACCCACGGTGCATGTAAAGCTCTAAAGTTATTGGAGAATGACTGACACTGCGATGTATGCATTGATGACGCGTGCTACATGTCACACCCAAATCAAATTAACCTATAGTTTGCAATAATACTGACCGCCTGCTTTCCTTCATCTCGATCAGAGTTATGGGAGAAATATAAATTGCACATGGCCAAAGATATTCTTGGTCGAATATGTATGGGAAATTCAAATATGAACATGGATTTCACAGCAGAAATCTAAAACGAAGCATTTATAATGATTGAAGATTTGTGCTTGGGAATCACTCACAAATCTCTCGATAAATTGGGAATGCCACCACCGAACTGATCTGGTGGTATTTCATGATAGATAAGCCAAGAGGAACAGATAAAACGTTCCTAATTTGATTGATTCTGAGAGCAATTAGATCCTAAAATCATATAGCCTTAGCCCTTGCGTTATCCGGAATAGACGCGACATTGTTACCAAGTGGAAGAACTGTTCATTTCGCTTTGAAATTGCCATTGAAAACGCAATTGATTGAAACTCCTGCATGCAACATTTTAAAAGCATCTGGAATTGGGAAAGTATTGCAGAAATCCAAACATATTTTTAAGAATCAATGCACAATTGCACACATAAAAAACACTCGAGGCTCTTAATCAATCATTGTAAGATTTGCGTGGAAACATTAGACCATTTGGAAACGCATTAATATTACTTGCAGGAGATTTTAAGGAAACATTACCTGTAAATCCTTAATCGACGGCAGAGAATGAAATAATGCTTGCCTGAAATAGCCTTATTTGTGAAGACACGTAAAAACATTGAAAATAACTACAAATATGCGTGTTCAGCTGCCAAATAATCAATCAGTTGAAATTTTCTTACATCAATTACCGGAAATTGGAAACCGAAAGGTGCCAGTTGATCTAACTTCAGGACAAATTTCATTGCCTCGTAACATCTGCAATTTAGCGACATCAAACGAAGCGGTACGACTTCCAATGAGTTTCCGCTTGTATGGCATTTTGTCAACCTAAAACCAAAATTTAACAAATTTATGTAATATTATTTTAACATAATTCAGTGATATAAATTTAGAAATAAAATTTGATTTTTAATTTTATTGGCTACATGGTATAATACAACTTGTATTTTAATACTGTATTTTAAAAACTAATTAAAATCATGACGCAACAATGGCCGGGTCGTTTTTTCATGTAGTCAAACATAACCTAAAATAATACGTAAGTAAAACGATATTTAATTTCTTCTCTATAATTTATAACTACAGCTTTGAAATATGTAATGCGGAAATATAATCTGCATTCATTTCAACGGCAAAATAGAATAACCTGAAGATATATATATATGAATTAGAAATATAAATATTAACTTACAAAATATTGCGACGCAATCGAAAGTTTCGATTCGAAACATATCAGATGACAGCTCAGAGACCACGTGATCAATCGAACGGCTAGAAGTAATTAATAACGAAAACAAAGTTTCGTTTATAATTTGAACTGCGATCAATTTGAACGATGCCGTAAATACACGCAATATATATTAAAGGAATCCAATTAAAGTCGTTCATAACCTCAAAATGACACTCACGTAAAAATTAACAAATAATTTGAACTGCGATCAATTTGAACGATGGCGTAAATACACCCAATATATATTAAAGTAATATAATTAAAGTCGTTCATAACCTCAAAATGACACTCACGTAAAAATTATACTCGCTATAATTTAGAAGCACCTGTCTGCATTAATGTACATAACCAATTATTTTAGTACGTAATAAGTAAAACGTATTAAGTATTATACATCCCAAAGTAAAACGCAATATATTGGACTGTCAGAAAGAAAAACACATTGTTGCCACTACACAAAATTACATGGAGACTGAATTCTCTCCAGACCATGTCAAACGAATATAGACTCAAAAGATTGATACTCAGGTGATACGAACATTAAGGTCTATATTCGTTTGCACTACGAAAATTTTCAATTAATTGATTAATTATAAAGTTAATTAGAGCTCGATTAATAACAAAAATATGCCTATGACGACCGCTGAATTCCAATTAGTCCATTCTCCAAATTTCAAAAGGATCAGCTCAGGAATCACCGAGAAAGAAGGAGACACACAGATGGGACATTGAGTTTTATTTATATGTAGATAATAATTTTAAGTTCTTATTGGGGTTCAGGTTATTACTTATAACAAAGAAAATAAATCAAATATTGGACTAGACGTTAAATTTATATGATTATTTATAACATTTTCTTTATTTTTAATTGCTTTTTTAACTTCTTAAATTTCGAGATTGCTCAAATGAGTTTATTTTATTTTAAATATGCCAATTGACTATAATGCAAATGAAAAATACGCTATTAACTTTTATAAAAATACATTTATTATCTTAAAATTATAATAATAATACAATCACAATAAAATGTTTTATTTAACATGATGAATTTATTTTGATTAAGCTCAATGCCAATTCAAATATAAAATTTTTTAAACATGTTAAATTAATAAATTAATATACATAGTTAAAACTTTTTAATTATTATTTGTATTTAAAATAAAATAAAATGAAAACACTGAACTTTATTTTTCACCACTATGCGGTTATTTTAATTGCCGACTAGTTTCGCTTGTACCCAAGCTTCTTTAGGGCTTCGTTATAATAGTTGTTACGAAGCCCTGAGGAAGCTTGGGTACAAGCGAAACTAGTTGGTAATTAAAATAACCGTAAAGTGGTGAAAAACAAAGTACAGTGTTGTTATTTTATTTTATTTTAAATACAAATAATATATATGTTTTTAAATGTCTAACCACAAAGTGAATGCTTCATACGAAAATTTAAATATAGTTATACTTACACAAATATTATTATTATTATTTTGTTGAAAATCTCCTTACATCATTACAGCGCAAGGCAAATCGATGTAAAGGGTGAAAAAAAAGAATATCAAAGGAAATATAAATAGAACCTTATGAATAGGAAAAGCTAGTTATTTGCTTGCTGCCTTTATCATAAGGGTATTTACGAATTCGCCATAATTGCATCCAAAGAGGTTTATCTCTTTTGCAAACTCATTTAAGAGACGAATCGCTTTCAATACAGGAGAACTTCGAAGGGCCTCTGTACGGCAATTTGGGGTATAACATAATATATGCCTCCTTGCTCTGCTATAACTATGGGGAACGTACAGATTTAGCTTTCTCAGTATTCCTGGATTGAAATCTATATAGGAAAAATATATTAAAAAACCGAAAGGGTTTAAATATACATTTCTTTGGAGTATTCTTCAAACGTTTTCCATGGATGTCCTTCGTCGATAAATGAAAAATATTTAAGTTTAGAAACAAAATTTTGCTAGCGACTTTGAAATCCAAAGATTCAACAAGTTATTAGTTTAAAAATATCGTAGTTTGATCAAAAATATTTAACTATATTTTCTTAACAATTTATTACACCCTAGACATACGTGTACTTTTTGAAATGAGCTTTTTTTAAAGTGAAAGTTCACTATGCAAGCATTGAATTTTTGCTTGTTGAGAAATTTGATTTTACCTATGCCAGTGATTGAAAATGGTTATAAAGCTATACAATAACAATAATCAGTGTCCAAAATACAAATTTATTAAAAGGCAACAGAAAGAATTTCCTTCGTTTTATACATAAAAGACTGGCAAGAAAACATAAAAACAAATCATGAACAATTGTTCATAAAACTGCGATTATGTCCTGCGATAAAAAAAACGTGGGCTTCGAAGAAAACGAAAATTTCATCAGAAATACAAGCGTACACATTTCCCTTCATATCGTCAATATTGTTATCGAATTCCGCTTTATCGATGGAGCAACGGAAAAATAAAATTGTAAGGAAAACAATTGGTGAGGGGAGGGGGGATTTCCCCCCTTTCATCCCTCTTTGAAGAAAAATATTTGTTTTCACGTTTAACATTACGGGAGATATTAAATATTTCATTCCAGTAACGGCCACGGTGCAATAAGCTACCTTATTTAAGTTTTTTTTTTAATAAAAGTTACCGGTAACTCTTGTTAAAATTAAATTCCACGAACTTCCCTGCTGGAAAATTGTGTTTTATTCCATACAAGTAATTAAATCGAAGCTTGGGCGGTAAAAGATGAACATTAGCCATTAGCAACTTTGAATTGATGAAATATTTAATATTTTGAAAAGTTTATGTGAAAGTTTATGCAATGGATTATATGTCTAACGAATTAAGTAACCATCACGCCGTTTCCAAACGGGAAAGTCAAAGAGGATAGACACCTCTTTAAACTCGCCTGAGATACCTCTTTAGACTCTGTTACATTCATACATCGTAAAATGCACGCCCGTCGATTTTTCCGACTTCCGTGGCCACCTTTTAGTTTTTAATTAATGTGGTCATTCTATATTTTCTTGGTCTTCTACGGCTTTTCTTCTCACTCACACTGCTTGTATACAACATTTTAACCATTTTGTCTCGTCCATTTGTTCCATATGCCCAAAGCATCTCAGGGTTCCTTTTTTAATTTTACTTATGATACAATAATATGCCCAACATTTCTTCCTTATTTCGTTCTATCATAAATCGTTTTCCCACACATTCTTATCAGTACCTGTGACGATATATGGAAACTGGTCGAGCTTACTATAGAACTGAGAGTAAATCGGACAATCAACTCAAATATTTCTCATGAATTCACACTTGACATAAATATCAAATTAATTAGTTTATACAATTCTGTATGAGACAAATTATTTATTTAAAAAACATGTAAATTTTATAATCTCTTTTTGAAAACAAAAGTAGTGGGATACAATTTCTTATTAAAATATTTTGCCCAAATTAATTTACGATGTGTTTCATCCACGAATTTTGGAGTTCCGAGAAGGTTAGGTTAATTAAATTCATGAAACGAATTTGAATATCATCAAAAATATCCTTGAATGGCAGCTTTTAATTTAAATGTTTTATTTAGATTTGTTTATAAACGTTTCTTGGGTGCGCTCTGATATTCAACATAACAACGAACTTGTAATGTTTCTATGAAAAAATATAAAATTTAACCTTTCAAAACCTTTCTTAGAAATACATTTAGAAGATTATATAAGATAAATTTCTTGCCTTTTGTGTTTAAGCAACAAAAACATGAAAAAGAGAAATAGAGAAAGACCGATGAAAACGTGGCACGATCAATTAAATCAAATATTGAATGTCGGCCACGAGAGGAGTCGGAGAAATCGACGTGTATGCATGACACGATGTATGAATGTTGAGGAAGCGGGAGAAATATGTCAAAAAAAGAAAAGTGTGGCAGTCCATTGTTTCTGCTTATCTTTTTAGCAAGGATGGCAAGTTAGTAATATTTGATGATTTTTAATATGAAACACACATATAGTAGTTTATTTTACTGACAAAATTGAAACAAGTATACAGATAAACATAAAGTAGTTCGTTCAATATAATAACATTTAAGTTTTTTATAAATGAAATAAAAATATTACATAGTTCATTGTTTTGGCTGAAACACTATGATACCTTAACATTTTAAATTGTTAAATTAAATAAATTTGTGTTTTGTATCACAATTCAACAAATACACATAAAGATTCGATAAAACACGAAAATTTGACATTTGATAAATTTTTGTAACGCCTGATGATGTCAACATAGGTTGATGAAACAGCTGTTGCGTAAAATAAAATACAATTGTGATACAAAAAAGAAACTTGTTTAATTAAAGAGC
>JAHDVF020000343.1:0-84921 GCA_022606425.2 Lepidostoma basale | reverse complement strand
GATGTTTGCCCGATACCGCATTTTCTTGGGGAGCATCGCAATTCGTATTCGGCGAGTCTCTCTAGGACGAGTCTCAAATGTCTTAGATGTTCGCCTATGTTCTGGGAATATATAATAATGTCGTCCAGATATACCATAGCGAATTCTCGCAAGAATCCTGCCAGTACTTGCTGACACATTATTCGCTGAAAAGTGCCTGGCGCACCCCTTAAGCCGAACGGCATGACTTTAAACTGATAGCAGCCACCGTCCGGGGTCGTGAAGGCGGTTTTCTCCTTGTCTTCTTCGGCCATCGGTACTTGCCAGTACCCGCTTTTCAGGTCCAAGACGGTGAAGATGGATGCCGTGCTGAGGTCCTTAAGCGTTTCTTGAATAACTGGGAGCGGTGTGGCTTCTCCTACGGTTACTGCGTTTAACCTGCGGTAGTCGATGCAAAATCTCCGGTCTTTACTCCCTTTCTTAGCTGCCATTACGACCGGGAAGCTGTATGGTGATCTACTCGCTTCTACCACTCCGTCTGCCAACATGCCTTCCAGTTGCTGGTATAAGCCTCGCTTCTTTTCGTCCGATAGTCGGTGCGGGGGGAGTCGTATCGGTCTAGCATCCGTAAGATGAATGTGATGCGGGGGAAGGCGCGCTGGCCCTGATACTGGTTGGAAAACTTCTGCGAACTCGTCCAGCAGAGTTTGGAATTCCGGGCGATTGTTTTCCGGAACCAGTGACGTGTCCGGCCTTTCCGTTTGTATGTTTTTCTTGTCCGATCGGAATGGGATTAGATGAGTGCTCATTCGCACTTTCGCTCCGAAATGTAGGCACTTGCGGTGAAAATCTATTGTGTAAAACGTAGAGCAGGACTATTTACTAAGGTTTATCATAGATGGCGCTAGTATGTGTCACAACGTACCTACTCATGAACTGCAGCGCAATATTAATTTAAAAAAAAGAGTATTGTTGTATTTACGTGTAGTTTTATCGAGAAGTATTGTTGTATTAACTTGTAGTAGAGTTATGTATATAAGAGAGTTTTTTTTATCGAGTTGTCTTAACGTGTTGTTCTAACGAGTTGTAATTACTTATACTTTTGTTTACACAATTAAACGAGTACCTTCACGAGTGCGAGGATTCATTTTTAACATGGTGCCGAAACCAGGGAACAAGTGAGACAGAAATAAGTGTTGTGAACCAGTGACAAAAACATTGGACTTGTAAATTGTAAGTAAAAGTGAACTATTCTGAGAAAATATACTGAGAAAAAATTCTAATTAAAATTGACTTGTAACAATTTCGTGACTTAGCAATTTTTTGGACTCTAAATACTTGTTACAATTTGTGAAGTGATTCAAATTGGACTTGCAAAACTTTTTAAATTTATATTAATCGAAAAGTGCATTGAATATTGGTGACGTTTGAGAACTTAATTAATTTAGTAACAAACTAGAACTTACTTTTAAAAATAAAAATTTGTGTACTTGAAAATCAAAATGGAAAATTTAATTGAAGGTCAAATGGAGATTCTTGAACAATTAAAAAAGGCTGAGCGGAATCTTAAAAAAGCAAGTTATGAGACTCGAGCAAAATCTAGTTATTTAACAGCTAGAATGGAAACGTTGGATAAATTAGAAGAAGCGTTTAACAAAAATCATTTTAAAATTGTCGCATCGATTACAAAAGAGCAGAAGGCAACATTACCATATTTCACTGATGATGTGCAGGATACGTTTCAAGAAGGTGTTATCACTTACAAAACCCTTCTTAAGGATTACCTCACTATGAACAACCCAAGTACTACTAAGGCAAATAATACGACAGTGCCCAAGACTAAGGAAAGTACTTCTGAGGCTCACTTGCCGCAAATTAAACTTCCCGTTTTTGCAGGGAAATATACCGAGTGGCAATCCTTTTACGACATGTTTGTTTCATTAATCCATGAAAACAGCTCACTTTCACCAGTACAGAAACTACATTATTTAAAAACGAGCTTATCTGGAGAGCCTGAACTGCTGTTGAGAAATTTTCCGACTACCTCAGCAAATTATCAAGAAGCATGGGATCTATTAACCAAACGTTATAACAATAAAAGGTACAATTGCAATGCCATTCTGAAGACTTTATTTGCTCAAAAAAGTCTACAACACGAGTCTGCAAGCTCCATAAGACAACTTTAGATACTACAACATCATGTCTAAAGGCATTATATAATCTTGAAATTAACACGAAAGAATGGGACGCGATAATAATATTCTTGGTTGTGTCAAAATTAGACACTGAGTCACACAGACAATGGGAGAATCATGTGAGTACTGTAGAACAGGACCTACCAGAATGGTCACAATTGGAGAAGTTTATGGAAACAAGATTTCGAAGTTTGGAAATGGTAGATACAAGTAAAAACCCTGCGACTGCTAAAACAAACATGCAAAATAAAAATCCAAATCAAATAGTGAAAGCTAGAGCGTTTCATTCCGCTGTGAATGTGAAGCCAAGTTCGTCTGAACAGCTATGTGCGATGTGTGACGGGCCACATTACATATACTATTGTAATCAATTCAAGAAGCAGCCAGCATTTGAGAGGCAAAATATAGTACAAGCCAAGAAACTTTGTTTTAATTGTCTTGCACCAACGCATCCAGTGTATAAGTGTCGTCAAACTACATCTTGCCGTAAATGCGGTAGGAAACATCACACGTTGCTGCATTTCGAGGACGAGGATAAACAAGCGTATAATAACTTGAGGCAAAATGAGGGTTCCAGAGGAGAAGCACAACAACCTAAGAGTGAAACAACTAACAAAATAAACGACGCAACTGTAGTAGCAAATTTTTCGAGAGGAGATTTAAAAAATAATACGAGTAATGTACTATTAGCGACTGCTGTTGTTAAAACATGTTGTAAAAACGGTTCTTATTTTGTAATTAGGGCTTTACTTGATCAAGGCTCGCAAGCCTCCTTTGTTTCTGAAGATACTGTGCAATTGTTAGGTCTGAAACGAACAAATGTAAATGGTAAGGTGTCAGGTTTGGGAGATGGTCAAATGGTGGTCAAACACGTAGTTAGTCTCAAAGTCGAATCGCGTATCGAGCCTAGAAAAATAATACGAGTTAATGCATATGTACTAAAATCACTTACTTCGGTTTTACCCTCACGCGAAGTACCGATCCCTGATTGGCTGGAGCTGACCAATTTACCTCTTGCAGATCCAGGATTCACCTCACCAGGTAAGGTTGATTTATTACTCGGAGCTGACGTATATGGAGAAATATTGCTAGATGGGATTAAGAAGAGTCAATACGGAAACCTAATAGCACAAAACACTTTATTCGGGTGGATTTTATCTGGAAGAGTATCACAACAACTAAGTACTGAAAACATTAAAACCTTACACGTGAAAATAAACGAAGACGAGATACTAAAAACATTTTGGGAAATTGAGAACGAGCCTAACAGTATTGAGAAAAAAATAACTAGAGAAGAGCAACTTTGTGAAGAGTTTTATGATAAAACTACAATAAGACGTGAAGACGGGAGATTTGTTGTAAGGTTACCGTTTAAAACAGCCGATCCGCAATGTCAGTATGGAAAGTCATGCGACATAGCTGAAAGGAAACTACTTGCATCAGAGAGAAGACTGAGTAAAACTCCGATACTTTTAAACGAGTATAATAAGGTTTTGGAGGAATACATTACTTTAAATCACATGAGACCAGTTCACAGTTACGAGATTAACAACCCTAAGGCAGTGTACTTGCCTCATCATGCTGTCGTACGCGAGGATAAAGATACGACGAAAGTTCGCGTAGTGTTTAATGCCTCGAGTAAGGGATCAAATAATGTGTCACTAAACGACGACCTTCATATTGGACCTAAACTTCAGCAGGACTTACGTCATCTCTTACTTAGATGGCGAAGAAATCCTATATGCATTGTTGCAGATCTTGTGAAAATGTACAGACAAGTACATGTGAATGAGAATGATGCTGATTTCCAGAGGATTGTGTGGAGACCTAGACCTGATATGCCAATCCAACATTATAAACTGTTGACGTTAACATTTGGCACAGCTTGCGCACCATATCTTGCCGTGAAGACACTGCAGACGTTAGCAGAACTAGAGAAAGATCAGTTTCCATTAGCAGCACAGATAACAAAACTTGATTTCTATGTGGATGATCTCATGACAGGTTGCGAAACTGAGATTGAAGCCTTACAAATTTACGAGTCAACGAGTAAACTAATGAATCATGGTGGATTTCAATTACAGAAATGGAGCAACAATAATAACAACTTTTTGAACCACATCGAGAAAGAAAAATTAAGTAATGAGCAAATGATGACAATAAAAAGTGACAATATGATGAAGGTGTTAGGGATTTGTTGGAACAGACTGACAGATAATTTTGAGTACAGAGTTAATCTAAGGGATCCCGAACAACCTATTACTAAACGAAAGGTACTTTCAGACATTGCCAGGCTATATGATCCTATTGGTTGGATTGCACCGGTAGTGATCACTGCTAAGGTATTCATACAAAAGTTGTGGAAAGCAAATCTTGATTGGGACAAAGAGTTACCAAACGAATTAATGGTTGAGTGGTTAAAATTTAGACATAATTTGAAGCAGCTTACAAATATTTCAATTCCACGTTGGCTCGGCTCAACCAAAGGATCTAAACTTGAACTTCATGCATTTTCGGATGCGTCAAGTGTAGCTTATGCAGCAGCAGTGTATTTGAGAGTGGTGGATACAACTTACCATGTACACGTGAAGCTTGTAACAGCTAAAACTAAAGTCGCGCCAATCGAGAGGGAGGTGTCAATACCAAGATTGGAGCTTTGCGGAGCGGTGTTAGCTGCAAAACTCATACATGAGGCCTCACAGGTGCTGGACGTCCCCAAGCAGGATTTGTACGCGTGGACTGACTCAACCGTTGTATTAGCTTGGTTACGTGGGCCAGTTAATAGATGGGCTACTTATGTGAGTAATAGAGTATCACACATTCTAACAATTATGGACATCGAGCAATGGGGACATGTATCAACTCTCATGAATCCCGCTGATTGTGCATCAAGAGGCCTTAGACCCAACGAGTTGAATAGTCACAAACTGTGGTGGAACGGCCCGAGATGGCTTTCAGAACAAGTTGTTAATGTAGAGAGCCCTGAAATACTTGATACACATGAAGAAGAACGAATTAAATCATTCTCAACGATGAACAATGAGTGTAATTTTGTGTGGATGAAGTATTCAGATTTAACTAAAATGTTAAAGGTTATTTCGAGATGCCGGAGATTTTTAACACTAAAGTTGTCGAGAAATGAGAGGACAGCATTTTCAAAGTTCGTTTCAACGGAGGAGATGAACCAAACTTTGCAAATATGCATTAAACAAGTGCAAGATGTCGAGTTTAATGAAGAAATTATTTCACTAAAAGTAAAGGGTTATGTTGCAAAACAGAGCGCCTTATATACTTTTCATCCGTTTTTAGACGAAAATGGCATTTTGAGAGTTGGTGGACGCATAAATTTGGCTAATGTGGACTATGGTCAAAAGCACCCAATTATTTTGCCCGCTAAGAATCATCTGAGTACACTAATAATTGCAGATGCCCATAAGAAGACGTTACACGGGGGACCTCAAGTCATGATGAATTTTTTGAGATCCAAGTTCTGGATATTGAGAGCACGAGAGATGGTTAAAACATATTATAGGAATTGTACACAATGTTTGAGATATTCAAAGGCAGCAAGCAACCAATTGATGGGTCAGTTACCAGAGGCCAGAGTTAAACCAAGCCGACCATTCAAGACCGCAGGAGTGGACTACGCAGGTCCTATTAACATTAGATTTTCACCAGGGCGAGGAGCTAAATCTTATAAGGGATATATATGTTTGTTTGTGTGCATGGCGACTCGCGCGATTCATCTCGAAGCGGTGACCGATTTAACTACCAAGGGTTTTATTGCTGCATTTAGGCGATTCGTTTCACGAAGAGGTCACTGTCAAGATCTCTTCAGTGACAACGGTACAAATTTTATTGGAGCCGATGTTATGTTAAGGGACATGTTCAACAGCGCCAAATCTGAGCTACCTAATGAAATAGCCGAGATATTAAGTTTGGAATCAACAAAATGGCATTTCATCCCTCCAAGAGCCCCAAATTTTGGTGGACTTTGGGAGGCGGGTGTTCGCTCTGTGAAAGCTCATTTAAAACGAGTCATAGGCGATAATATTTTAACCTTTGAAGAGATTTCTACTTTGTTGGTACAAATCGAGGCGTGCTTAAATTCGCGACCATTGACCATTTTAAGCGATACTCCAGACGATCCTCTCCCCTTGACACCTGGTCATTTTTTGGTAGGGGAACCATTAATAAACATAAGTGACGTTGACCAGTCAGATCACAATGTAAATGTTTTAGATAGATGGAAAATGTTGCAAAAAATGTTAAATTCCTTTTGGAAACGATGGTCGAAAGAGTTTCTAACCAATTTAAATCAGAGAAATAAATGGTGTACTAAGAAACCTGAAGTTGAGGTAGGTGATATAGTTATTGTAAAAGACGATAACATTCCACCGGCCAAATGGCTCTTAGGGAAAATAATTGAGAAACACCCGGGACCTGATAATGTGACGAGGGTCGTAACTGTAAAATTCAAGGGAGGTTCTTTTAAACGTCCTGTTAATAAGCTTTGTGTACTGACTAAGTCAGTATGATTACACACACATTGTCACGGTGGGTGGTAAAATAAATATAAAAAAAAAAAAAAACTAAATAAATAAAATAAATTGTATTTAAGTTAGCTAGTTAAAATATTATTGTACAATTATATGCAATTTACGGTGGTAGTATTAGATAAGTAAATAGAGAACCTTTAATTACGAGTTTGAAGGACAAGTCCTTGGTGGGTGGAATGTGTAAAACGTAGAGCAGGACTATTTACTAAGGTTTATCATAGATGGCGCTAGTATGTGTCACAACGTACCTACTCATGAACTGCAGCGCAATATTAATTTAAAAAAAAGAGTATTGTTGTATTTACGTGTAGTTTTATCGAGAAGTATTGTTGTATTAACTTGTAGTAGAGTTATGTATATAAGAGAGTAGTTTTTATCGAGTTGTCTTAACGTGTTGTTCTAACGAGTTGTAATTACTTATACTTTTGTTTACACAAATAAACGAGTACCTTCACGAGTGCGAGGATTCATTTTTAACAATTATTAAATATCTTCGGTTATCTCTAGAGATAACCTCACTATCTCTAGAGATAACCGAAGTGACACCTATGTTCTATAATACCTAATTTTATAATTTATTGAAATGAAATGATCATCAAAATTGATATCAAATCTGGTCTATACTAATTTGTGTCAAATTTTCATCTTAATCGCTCCAGTATTTGTTAACACGAATACGAACTTTTTCTTTAATTTTTAAAAAATATGGTTTGTTTGCATTTGATGAATATTGGAAAGTGTTAAAAATCTTTATTTGTTGCTTATTTATGAAACACGATTATAAAAAATACATTCCTTTTTAGCTTGTAATCCACAATGATGGCTTGGAATCTTTGTACCAATACATTCCAAGGGAAATTCTGCCGGTGGAATACGGAGGAAGTTGTGGCACTATACAAGATAACATCGGTAACATTCTCATAATTTATTGATTCAAAGTCGTATATATTCGTAGGGGGCGTTCATGCCTGGAGACTACCCAATCCAAGTAATTCAGAAACTATCACGCATTTAACCGAAGAGGTTTGAGGAGAAAGGATAGCTTGGTAAATTGTTTTGACCTCATCACAATCGAGCTACGTGCAACATTGTAAATGACACCATGAATGTTTTTTATCTAACCCGAATCGTAAAATCTAATTTTTTTATAAATAAACTGATTCAATTACTTTCTACAATTCTTTCAGATTATGTGAAAGGCGAACTAGAGAAGCACAGGGATTGGCTCCTGGAGAATGCTGTGTACAAGACAGACGAGAGCAAGAGACCGGGAAAACCTAAAACACCCGAGTCCTTGTTTGAGTTCGAAGGGTCCTTCCGACAGCTCAACGTGGACTGAGTGAAAAAACCAAAATAATTATTTATTTTACAATAACTGAAATGGGGTATTCTGTTAAAAGCAAAACTTTTTCCCATTCCTTTGATATCTTATATAGAGAAAAATAAATATAAATAATTTTTTTTACTAAAAGTCGTTTCTTCTTTATAATTTTGGATTATAATTGGATATTTTTTGTTCAACAATGATTTAAAACGCCATATTAAATAATTAATATGATTGAAAACGTCTGTTTCCTTGTAGCTTTATTATATTTTAGATGGTATGACATGTTTCGCCCTTGTAAGGCTTTTCGATGTTATTTTCAAAGTTATTCTGAAAAGTTTTACGCATGTGTATAAACTTAAAGATAAATTCTTCTACTTCTTGTTATACCGACGTTGGCAATCATTTCTATAAAGGCTACTCTGTCATTTGCCGCCCGAAAGAACTCTTATTCCTCCCTATTCCAGTCCAATCACACAGTAAATGGCACGCGTGGAAGTATCCCTGATAGTGGACGCTTCGGTTAAAGATATTCTTGATAGTATATACATTTCATATTAGAAACTTTTTTCTAGAAATTTCTTACCTTATTTTACAAGTTAGTCTAACAACCAAGTTTCATGAACCCTCAACAGATGTCGACTGTCACAGAGTAAAATATAATATATTATATTTGATTTAACCATGACATGCGGGGTACATGCACAAAACCAATCGGAGATAAGATTAGATTTATGTAACTGACGGGCATTATGTTTTAGCGGAAACATTCGATGTACAAAAAGTTTTACAAAAAACAGCTCTGTTTTAAACAAAATTCAAGACATTAGACACTTGTTATTGGGGAATGAATTTGTTAATAGGCTTATTCATATTTTCCAAAGGGTACTTTATTAGTGACACTAACATATAAAGTTATATTATATGGAGTTTTTATGTTTATTTTATATTATATTTGTATATAAAGTTATATATTTTTCTAGTTGTAATATAGTACTAATTTTTTGATACACAAACATTTGTTGACGTCGCAAAAAACTGTATAGTTCGAAAACATCTTCGCGGCCTACTGGTTTCTTGGCGTCTCTAACCCCTAAATAGGAAGTGCTTGCAACCCTTTTAGGCGAATTACCCGTTTTTAATTCCAATCGCCCACTCAAATTAAAACATGGGTTCGATATGTGTATATTTTTAAATTAATTGAAATTTGTAATTATATAGCCTAATGCCACAAGGTTTTCCAAAGTACATTTGCAATCTAGATAATAGACGTTTTCATTCGTATTAATTATTTAATATGTTTAATATATTAAATCATTGTTCAATGAACTTTTTTATTTTTTTCCGATTTAACAGCTGATATCAGTGGCTTCCACCGGGGTCTATACATTACTTTTGTCTGGAATATATTTTCCCGACATACTTACGTACTCGTACTTCAGACGCCGAAAAGACTTTTCATTATTTTCAAATATGTTTTATTATTCCATTTTATTTATTGTTTTTTTAACAATGATGTATCCATATTAAAAAATTAATACGAAAGAAAACGACATCTCATCACCATGTTTTCTACAAGTTTTATTATGATATATTTGTATGGCATGTTTCGCCTGTCCAAGGCATTATCAAAGGACATTTGCTAACTTGTCATTAACATAAATTATAATAAAATTTTTGGAAATAGAAGATTTTACTTATTTTATTTTCTGGCTATTAAACTATTGAATAGCTCTCTTTAATGTCATTCAACTTTCTGTTGTTTATCACACAAATAGGTCGATCAGCCGACATTACATGTACGTACCTATTTTCCCTACAGCGCCCTTGAGATGAGTAATTCATAAAAATGGCGCTTTATAAATTATCCAATTTATTATTATTATTATATTCCCTATAAGAAGTTAGAAGACATAATCCAACTTCGGTCCCTCAAGTACTGTTAAATAAATGCATAGTTTAATTATTTAATTATGCGTCGGCAGACAGTTTTCACCGGCTCTTTATCAATTGACTTAATTTAAGAAATGATTGATAAGGTTTACTGCCTTTAGATTACCGCTATTGATCATTCCACGGAGTGAATTTATAATTTAGTTGCACGATATCTGCGTTTGATCGAGCATCATGTCGTCAGCTGAGAATTAGGCGGCGGAACGTTATCGAAGTTTAGGCATTTCGAAACAGGTCAGAACAATTTGCTTGTAACTCAAAACGATTATTACTGCTTACATTACACCATTTCAAAAACTGTGCTATTATAACTCTTTGGCGCTGTTATTATACTAAAATAAACAGGAGCTGTTTAAATATCCTTATTTACACATATATTACTGAAACAAACTTTAATAAGATGCTTGCTAACTCGGGTTTTAATAATTATCATTATACGAGTATTTAACATTTAAAGGACATTGAAATAAAATGCAGAATTGAACTTGCACGAGCTGCATTTAATAAAATGAGATCCTTTTATTTCAACGATAATCTTAACCTGAAACTCAGACAAAGAATGATTAAATGTTATATATGGTCTATTTTACTTTATGACTGCAAAACCTGGACTCTAAAAGTGAATGTAACGAACCAGTTGGTGGCGTTTGAGATGTGGATATACCGCAGAATGCTCCGTATATCGTGGACCGATAGGGTCAGTAATGCAGATGTACTTCATTAAAACCAGAGCCAATAGAGAGCTGTAGTCGAGTGTGAAGTAAGAAGGGTCTCATATTCGGGTCATGTGCTAAGGGGAGAAAAATACCACATCCTTCGACTGATATTAATGGGTTAAGTGTAGGGACGTCGGGGAGTTGGTAAAAGGCAGTTGTCCTGGTTGCGGAACATAAAATAGTGGACAGGAATGACAAGAGTTCAGAACCTATTCCAAGTGGCGCAGGGCAGATATGCCTTTGCTGCAGTGATCGCCATCGTTGGGAGGACCTGACATGGCACTGAGAGAAGAAGTCATTTATAATTAATCAGATGAAATTAAACTATTTAAAAATATTTTATGACAATATGTAAGAAATTGTACAGAATATTTAAAATAAAACTCACATTTAAAATGTTAAATATGTTGTGACGAGTACTAAGTGAAGATTTTATGAGTTCAAAGTCTGAAAATATCCGATTGAATTGATATTGTGCAATATTAGTTCAAAGATGAGAAAATATTTTTAAAACATTTTTTTCATTTGATGCAAAAAAAATCTCAGATTTTGTTTTTAAAAAGTTAATCTTTATTTTTAAAATGAAGAAGACAGAAATTAACTCATCGAAAATATTAAGTACATTAAGAAAACTTTCGTTGCTTAAGTGTGTTTCATTTTATTCTCTAATATATCATAATCTTTATAGCATTCAGAATTTCTTCATTAATTTTATTTGAATATAATTTAAAATACTATGTTTTAGTAAAAATACTTTTATTTATATATTTTTTTTGAACAATGATTTAAACTCCACATTAAATAATAAATACTAATGAAAACGTCGTTTTCTAGAAGTTTTATTATAATTTATGTGAATGACATGTTTTGCTTGTCTAAGACATTATCAAATCTGCCACAGGGGAAACATGTCATTTACGTAAATTATACGAAAATTTTAGAAAACAGACGTTTTCGTTCGTAATGATGATTAAAGATAACTTGTTGTTGTAATAAAAATTATTTGTATTAAAACAACACATTATAAATAAATACTTACTTACCATTACGCCGTCTCTCTAAAGGCGTTCGGTCTTTCTTGATATTCTTCTCTTGATTTCTCTACAATCATACATCGCGTCAGGCACGCACGTCAATTTTTTCGAATCTTTTCTGTTAATAAGCAAAAAAACTAACTAACTAATCATCACGCCGTCTCCGAAGGGGTAGGCAGAAATAGTGGATCTTGTCATCAACCCTCGACGATTTCTCCGACTTCTAAGATGAGCTTGGTCAGGGTTATTAAATACACTGACTTGACTTCTCGTCTTACGTAACCCTCCAGCTGGAGCGAAACCGGTTGGATGTTGAAAATAATATAGTGGTGTAAATTAAAATTTACAAGTGTATTAATATTATGTTTAATAATGCCACACCACAAATGAAGTGATTCAAACGAAAATACTTTATTAACCACTCTTTCTTTACTCATTATTTCCATGTGTGAAAAATCATCTTAATGATTCCTTCATTATTTTGTTCAAAACAATTTCATTCGCCCAAAATAAAGTTTTTGAATAGTCTGAATGCCAATAACCTTCATCCTTTCTACGTCAGCTTATCTCTATCCACTGCTGGAAGTAAGCCTCTCCACCCCCACGCCATCTCTTTCGGTCTCTCGCCAGAGTCCTCTAGACCCTTCCCGGGACCATGGTCACCATCCAAGGACCATGTCCTGGGAAATGAGAGTTGTGATGATGAATATTAATAGTTTTTTTAGAAACGTGCTTTAACATTTGGTTTATAATTTCAAATCTGTACAAAGTACAGGAATAGTTAAAAAAAACGAATTTATAAAAAAAAACTTAATTTAAAAAAAGTTAAGGTAAATTTTATGTGTATCTTTAGTATATTACAGATTCATCTTTTATACGAATTGATTACATTAAGTTTTTTTTGCAGGAAAATATAAATGGGTTTATATCTTTATCTTGAAGTGGCCTGTATTTAAAGTGCAATAAAGCAAGAACATAGTGAATAACAATTATAAAATTATCCATTGTTTTGACCGAAACACTATGATAATTAAACATTTTAACCTGTTAAATTAAATAACTTTGTTGTAATACAATTGTATTTTTTTTTACGCGACAGCTGTTTCGTCAACCTATGTTGACATCATCGGGTGTATCATAACACCTGATGATGTCAACATAGATTGACGAAACAGCTGTCGCGTAAAATAAAATACAATTGTGATACATAAAACAAAGTTATTTAATTTAACAGTTAACTAACTAACTTAACCATCACACCGTCTCGCGAAAGGGTAGGCAGAAAGAATGGACTGTCACACTTTAACCGATGCGGCACTCCATCCTTCTCTTTTCGCCTCGCGGGAGACGCGGTTGCAAACCTCATCGCCATCAAGAGGCATCTCCCACGCACATCGATAGTCCAATATCCACAAAATAAATAATATAAAATACAATGATATAAAACAAAATAACAAAAATTTAACACAAAATGTTGTTTTTAGATGGTTCACATATTGATTATTTCATTTATGTTCTACGTATCCACCGATTTTTAAAATTAGCAGTAGTTAGGCACTTAAAAAAAAAACACCACCAGCAAGACTTTAAAGTCTCTTATTAACATTGAAGAAATTATTCAAATTGTCATCGGAACAAAACAACAATTTATTTTCACACCTGTCAAAATTCTTTATATAAACGAAAAAATTTGTATAATTTTAATATTAAAACAGTACAAACGTATTTCGTGGCACAACTCACTATTATAAAGTGCGGCAACAATCAAATTGACCAAAACAATTCACTTATGCACGAAATATCTCCAAATTTACGGGAGCACCACATGAACCAAACCAAATTTTCAAAATCAGAACCAGTAAGTTTTAATAATAAAATTAACATTTAAAGAGTAATAGTTTAATAATAAAATAGTTTATGGAAGGCTAATGCAATACGTATACTAAATTAATATATTTTAAATAATGGTGTATTCATGGAAACGTTTGTAAATTATTTAAATTCACAATGAATAATAATGATGAGAGCATTCTCATTTGTATTATGACTTATTATGTATTATGACGAGAGCATTCTCATTTGTATTATTATTGTATTATGACAGCAGCACAAATAAGCGGAGAAGTTACATAGTATAATATATAAAGGCTTTTAACTTGCAGTTTAATCCAATCAACTTGGTCAGCTGGAAGAGAGATTGCCTGACCAATATTTATAGTACTCGCAGAGATTGAAAAATATCATTTGTAATAAATAAATCGTAGTTTCTTTATTTATGGTTAGCATGATTGTCCAATTATTATTTTAACCATGTATCATAACAAATTTCATCACAACCTTCGTAAGGATAGTTGAACAAATAAAAACGTTTGCTTTCTAGAAGTTTTATTATATTTGATAGGAATGACAAGTTTCGCCTTGCTAAGGCATTATCATTCGTCATTATATTGGATCCCAAAAATCATCGGTGTAGCCACATCTAAAAAGTAGAAAGACCTGGCAGATTCAATGAAGTGACATATATTTTAACAATTAACGGGTACTTGTCACTTCAGGGTTATATGTACAATACAAGAAAACCTACGAGTACCAGGTGACGCGAACAGCTTTAAAAATAGTCCCGGGATGGATATATGATATCGTTTTAAAACTGCGATCTATAAAATAAATTTAAAAAACAGACTGATAAAGCTGCAGCTATCTCCGGATGTCTAAGGGACACTGTCTGGGACAATAAGCATATGCTAGTAGAAAGCAAAGTAGGAATTTATAAAACATGCATCAGGCCCATAATGACATACGGAATCGAAGCAAGAGCAGACACTGTCAGAACCAAACATCTCTTAAGAGTAGCAGAAATGAGAACATTTCAACCTATTGTGGGGAGAACCCTTAGAGATAGGATACCCAATGAAGAAATTCGCAAATCCTGCAAAATTTAAGACATGATGGAGTAGGCAGAGAAGACGATTCTGGAGGGACCACATCGAGAGAATGGATCCAGCAAGAATTCATAATATCGTGATGCGCGGGACTCCAGAGGGCCGTCGACCACCACCACCAAAGAGACAGAGAGAAGGCTGGTCGTCTTCATCACAGGAATAAAGTTGATATCTTGCATAAACAGATCGCAAGATCTACAATCAGAAGACGAAGGAGAAGAAGTTTTAAAACTAAGATTAGGGTGTAAAATATGTATATTTACTGTATTCCGCTCTGCAAGTTATTGTAAACACATTTATAATTCAAGTATAATACATTTCAGCACGTGGAATTTATGGTAGCCCATAAAATTATATAATCAATTCGTGTTGATATGTTCCGACACGAAACAATTATATGATGCTGTCTCTGTCTGCGTTAAACCGCTCTTTTTCTTCCGCTCTGTAGAGAACCTTATCGTGTCCGATTTAGGATTTTAGGAATCGGCTGGAGCCCGATTAGATTACCAGATAATGCTTTATTGGTCTACTGCGGTTCAGCTTCGAGGGAGGAGCAAGCGATACTATAGGAGTTCTTAGTCACTCTAAACAATTACTCATGAAACATAACGGATTGATAATTGTCAAAGTTATCAATTTGTTAGAGTCATAACCTTACACAACCCACGATTATTTGCGACACCTACTCAGTAATCCTTGAATAGGATGTTTATATATAAAATGACATTACTAAACTAAACTATTTCAATGAATTAAAAGAAAAATGTTTTTCCTCTTTTGATTTTTTTTTCTTGATACGTTACGAATAATCATGCAATTTTTTTTATATAACTTATATAACATATATAACATACATAACATTTCACTCCTCGGACTCTGTTGAAAATAGACGTACTCTTCGTGATATGATGCTGCTTCATAAAATAATTCATTTTAAAATTGACAAATCTGAACTTCTCAGCAAATTGTCACTCAATACCCCCATGTCTCGCACGAGACACACTGCGAGCCAAGTTTTCCATTTTCCTGTTTATCGCACTAACTACGCTCAGAGCGCGGCATTGTATCGAATCTGTGACAACTACAACAAGCATTTTGGAGACATTGATGTTTTTCATTTGAACGAGCGAAATTTTAAGAAAGTGAACGGAGCAACATTTCAGCGTGGATGTGACCACAATGTTACATGATACTATAATACTCGTATATTACTTTTTTTTATTTATCTTAATTTTATTTTTTATTTCCAGTACTATAAGTATTTTAACTCTTAAATATTATGAATAGCTTATTTTGCCTTAGTTTAACTTCAATCTCGTTTCACACTATCAAGTATTAATTGTTAACTATTATTTTATATGTGGTAGCATATAATTGGCCTTAATTTAATTATTCTAAATGTTTTATTATATATGTGTTATTGATATCGCTGTATGTTACCCTTAATAAATAAAGCAAAATGAAGCAAACATTTAACAAAAATTTCAGATTACTTTTATAAGCAAATAAAATGGCCAAGATCAGAGAGATCAGTCCAGAGTTGGCTAAAATAGCCAGGGATGAGTTGGGAGAGGACCCCGCCAGGATCCCGGCAGATCTGCAGGCCATTAAGGACTGGCTTGCCAAGCAAAGACACATCAAAGCGAGAACTGGTGAGAATTCAGCTTATAAAAATTGGCTATCTAGCAATACGATAATGGCGGTAGCCTTTCACATTGCGTTTAAAAGATCTTCTGCTTAATGCTTAAAATCCTATCTCCATAGATGGCGCTAGTGTGTAGATTGAAAGTACCATGTAAAGGGTGGTGTTACAGATTAACAACATATATACAACTTCCAAAAATTTGTCAGACATGGTGGTCATAAGAAAAGGTGGAATGGGGAATGTTGTATTACATAAAGCGTGCGCTTAACCCAAGCAATGGTCATAAGTCCTGTTAACACCTCGATCACCATATTCTGTTTCCAATTTGCATCTTCGTCTCTATTGAGATACAATTAATCCTTGAATTATAAAAATTGCCACCTAGATGTAAAGGTGCAATTAGATTCTAGACTATTCTATTGACTCGTTAATGTTATATCAGTTATGTAACATTATCCGCATTGGTATCGATTTTTAAAATTGGTGATATTAACGCAATGATATAAACAATTTGATCAAATCTGAGTTCCATTATCAGAACAGGTGCATTTTATACAATATTTTTGGATTAAACTTTAGGACTGTTATCAGCGATACGATGTTAAAGGATAAGGTGAATTACAAAATGATTAATACATTGTCATGAGTCATTCCTCGGGGTATCCCTTTATTTGTCAGAGTTTAGTATTTTTTGTTGTTTATAAATAGAGTTACATCGGTTTGATAGAAACACACTCCATCACCGATCCATCGTCCGATCACGATCGTTAAAATGACCTTTTTACTTACGCATTTTACTGACGTGAAATTATATATTTTTTAAACCAGTTTGCAAATATTTATAATAATGCTAATGTAATATTTATCACATGTTTTAATGCAGAATTTAAGCCCTTTAATAAAAATGTTCAACTTTTTTTTAGTAAGTTCTAAAGATTCGACTTGTACTTGGATCTTCTGGCTTAGATATTCAGCTCTATAGCTATTCCTCTTACTTATGTAGGAAAAACTGTCGGACTTGGATCTTCTGGCTTACAGAGGTTCAGCTCTAATGGCTATTCCTTTTACGTCTGTAGGAAACATTGTTGGAGTGTGATTTGGTAGTTGTTTTATGATGGGGCTAAATTTATGTCCCGGAGTGTCCCTCCGAAAGAGGGCGAGGGGGGATTTAGGGTTTATGGTAAAGTCTTACATTATTGTCAAGGAATGGAAGACCAGTTAGAATATTGTAACATTTGTTCAAATTATTTTCAGACGACCAATGGCTGATTGCATTCCTACGAGGCTGTAAATATAGTTTAGAAAAAACGAAGGAAAAATTAGATAATTATTACTCAATGAAGACAATGGTACCCGAAATACGCGACGCAGTTGACCCTAGAGATAAAAAAATTCAAGATATGTTAAACGTCGGGTGAGTTACTCGCTTAAAATTTCTGTCATGAATACATTATCCGGGTGGAATCTTCTTGTATATTATCTATACGGGGAATTTCTTAACTAAGGGGTAGTTCATAATTTTTATATAACTATTCGAATCAACTCTTCTTGTATAACTGCAATTATTCAGTTCTCAGTTTAAGCTTGAGGTATTCATAAAAAGCTGATCGGTATTTTTTAGAGTTCGCAATGGCTCAGTTATTTGATTAAGTGTGGGATTCCAGACGCAATATCTGGAATTCGATTTCTGGATGAAATTTTCAATGAATCTTTCAAAACTATTATTTTTTGACGAACTATGTAGTAGGTGGTTAGTGGAATTTTCTAGTCCAATGCAAAAATCAATTAAGATATAAATGAAAGACAGCATATTTTTTTTTCGTTTTATGTACCCAAAATCCTTGCTTACAATAAATCGATAAAATGCATGGGTAAATTCACACTTCATTGAAGCAGAACTTTTAAATTAATAATGTTGTTTTGATTCTTGGATATACTTAATTGCTATAAATAAATATATTCACAAATATATGTTATACTATTAAAATAAGTTAATCTTGAATACCCAATGAGAGCTAAATGCAGCTCATTTGTTAAAATATTGAATTAATGAAGATAAAAGTAATAATGAAAATTCTTGAATGATATGTAATTAGTTTATTTCACTTGTTTTTTTTTTGTTTCGACCGGTTTCAGCAACTCGCTGACATCTTATAATTAAAAGTCGGTTCTGGTCTTCTTGAATATTTAAATATTTTTATATAATATAAAATATTATTTTTTCCTTATTGACAACAAACTTATCTAGTGATTTCAATTAACAATGTTAATACTTTGATGATAAAATTAAAGCTGAAAGGGTTGGAAGCAGGTGCAAAAATGAACGGTGTGTCAGTAAGCTGTTTGTTGTATGCGGACGACGCTGTGATACTTGCAGACAACGAGCACGAACTGCAAGCCCTGGTGTCTAGTATGTATGAGGTATGCAAGCGATACGATTTGATGATGAATGTGAATAAGTCCAAGGTAATGATTTTCGAAAAAGAAGGAAACATGACAGTCTGCAACATTAGTGTAAACGGTGAAAATCTGGAACAAGTGAATGAATTTGTTTATTTAGGAAGTATGTTTACAAAGGATGGGAGGGTGGAGAAGGATATTGAAAGACGGGTTGGGGCAGGCAACAGAATAAACGGTGCACTTAAAGTTGTCATCGCAAACAAAAGCCTATCCAAAAAAGCCAAGATGGCAGTGCACAATGGTGTTCTTGTGCCGACCCTTATGTATGGAAGTGAAGCGTGGAACCGGCAAAAGAAGGATGAAAGTAGAATAAATGCAGTAGAAATGAGATCTCTAAGACAAATGTGTGGCAAATCTGTTTATGATAGAGTGACAAATGCAAGTATAAGAAGTGAATGTGGTGCGAATGAAAGTGTAATGAACAAAATAAGGAAAGGGTCATTAAGATGGTTTGGACACATGGAAAGAATGAGTGAAGACAGAATAGTAAAGAAGGTATATGTAAACGGCGTGAACGGAGCTAGAAATAGAGTAAGGCCGAGGAAAACGTGGCACGATCAAATCAATCAAATATTGAATGTCGGACACGTGAGGAGTCGGAGAAATCGACGTGCGTGCATGACAAGATGTATGAATGTAGAGGAATCGAGAGAGGTATGTCAGGACAGAACAGTGTGGCGTTCCATTCTTTCTGCCTACCCCTCCGGGGAGACGGCGTGATGGTTAGTTAGTTAGTTAGTTTATAAAATTAAAGACACCTTAAATCAAAGTGAATCAGAAGTAACTTTTGTTTAGAAAACTGTAGTGATTAAAAAATATATATTTTTGGAGACAATCTATGACAATGATTTCTAATGCATATGTTACAAAAATATTCTTATCAAAATATAAAATTTTCATTCAAATACTATTAGTGTTTTTATATTTTACCGTCTTCAAATCCATATAATAATTATTATTATTTTTATTGACCAATTTTAAATTTATAATACATCTCATTTTAAAATATATTACTTTTTAATTTAAAAAAAATAATGATTTTCAATTAACAACATTTTTTCAACAAATTTTCAGTAGTGAGATATTAATGGCATTTTAAAATAACATATTTTTCGTTGATAAAACATGTAACTAGCCGATAATTGATTTAATTATGTGGTTCCATACATTGATTTCAATGGTTGTCCAAATCCTGTCATATTACATATCACTACGCCCCAAGCATGGGGCCATATCTATTTGACTTGGTATTACTGAGTCTCAAGGTTGTGGCGATACGCACGAATACTTTCATAATATTACAATAATCTTTATTTTCAGTTTTTGCCTTATCCTTCCGAAGACATGCGCTCCGGACGGTCCGAGGGTAATCCTGGTTCGGCCAGCCGCTCTGGACCCAAGCAAGTACAGTATCCTGGACTCTTTGGCTATCAACAATTTCTTTTCCGAGCTGATGTTGCTTGAGGATGATCACACCACTATCGCTGGGCAGAGGCTCATCATAGACCTGAAGAATTACGGCATGGCGCATATTACCAAATTGACTCCGACTACCATCAAGAAGATGGTCTTGTGTGGTCAGGTAAGGCGGATAAATAATTTCGTATGAAACACTTCATTTGGGGTGTAGTATTATTAAAAATTATTTAAAAACAATTTTCTACTAGTTTTTTTTACCATTTTATTACTGTTTTATCACGCCAAATGGAGGGGGGGGAAGGTGATTGGATGGCTGCATTCTACCCCACTAATTAAATATATACGTATACACTTGCCCTTCTGTTTATGTTTCTTATATTATACATTAGCCCACCCCCCCTTTTTTATTTGTTTATATATTGTATTTTTTTCTGTGATTTCTTAAGTTTGTTTTGTAACCCCAACGAAGCTCTGGCGGGAACAAAAACGGAAATAAATTGGTGAAATAAAAAACTAGTAGAAAATCATATTTAATAATTTTTTTAATAAACAATTGTTCTCGTTAGTCCAACACATATGAGATAATTTATTTTTTATTAACAGTGAATATATTTTTGAATATTCTACTTAGAGATAGTATTAATTTCATATCATTGATTAAAATATTTATCAAGAAATTTGTTTAATCGTTGACTTTATCGTAAAATCTTATAATTCTAAGAGTAAGGTGCTCAGTGTCATATGAGATAATACTCAAGGTCACCGCAATTTTATTTTCTAGGAACGGTTACCGTTCAGGGAGAAAGGGACTCACCACATCAACACTCCAACAGGAATAGAAACTGTAGTTTCAATTATGAAATCGTTTATGAATGAAAAGAGCAGAAACAGGGTAAGTAACTAGTTAATTTATAAGTTTCAATATTGTTATAATAATACGAACGAATAATGTCGGCGTATTGATTTGTCGTATCAAAAAGATCTCAGTTTCCTTGTTTTGGTGGTTTGATTCTTTGTTAAAGTAAATGATTAAGATTTATTAATTTACAACACCATTAACTTAAAAATTATTTTATTTTTCTATCATTGTATTTTATATGATTTGTTTAAGATTTATTTTGTGGATGTTAAACGGTCGAAGTGGGCGTGGGAGATGTCTATTGGTGGCGATGAGGTTCGCAACCCATCACACCGCGTCTCCCGCGGGGCGAAAAGAGAAGGATGAAGTGCCGCGTCAGTTGAAGTGTGATGGTCCAATCTTTCTGTCTACCCTTTCGGGGAGACGGCGTGATGGTTGGTTAGTAAGTTCGTTAGTTAACTTAAAAAAAGTGTCTGGGAATGTTTCTTCATTGCGATAAAAAATAATGCAACTATTTTATTTAATACTCAGATATGATCAGATATGACGATCTTGGGGCCGAGTGGCAAGTGCATTGACTGCCACCCCGAAGGTTCCGGGTTCGATTCCCGGCGAGGGCAGTGAGATTGTCACACTGTCTTTGGTCTGGTGTAGAATTCACGTGACAATAAAATGGCGATAGATTAGCTACCTATCACATGTCACGAGAATCACCACGATAGCTATAATACCCTTTACATCGATTTGGCTCATGCTGTCGTGATGTAAAAAGCGAATTAACAAAATAATAATAATAATAATAATATAAATATTTTTTAATAATATATCTGAAACTGATTTGATTGACCGAATAGCTATTATATAGGTATTGTGATTATGATTATGATTAGATCGAAGATGGACCTGCTGGTTGGAGTTGCGGTTGTCTGCTTACTTTACTGTGTAATCTGGAAATGATAATGATTTTTATAGCGCCATTGTTATAAAAGATTTACAGCAGTCGGTAGAAGCAGATCCAACTGGTTGCTCGGCCAACCCCAGATTGCAGTGATAGTGAATCTAACTGAACGTTTATTTTTAATAAAGTTGATGCCCACTACAGATTAAGTCTTCCATACGAAAATAATTGCAAATGATTTCAGATCTTTGTTCACAACGCAGACACCATGGAATCTCTATATAAGTTCGTCCCAAAGGAGATCTTGCCTGTGGAGTATGGAGGCAATGGAGGGACTATTCAAGAAATAATAGGCGAGAAAACATTTCTTTTTTATGTGATGATTTGTACATATCAACACGTATAATTATGAATATTTTTTTGTTCTTAATTACGTAAAAAAAAATTAGAGTGTTTAAATTAGTGTACGAAATAACGAATTTGAATAGATTAACGTTAAAGGCCGTATAATTTTTCACTAAATTTGCTGTATGAATGTATTCAGATCAATGAAATAAAAATGAATCCAATGAAAAGAACATAGATATAGAGACACTAACCAACAGGACAAGCAACAACTACCTGACCTTAATGTAAAAAAATGTAACATTATACACTTTGAAACACGCAAGAAAAGACATAACAAGTGCATAAAAAAAATTACACAATAACCGAACTCGTCTATGTAAAGTACCTAGGACTTACAATGAACAAACAACTAAAATGGACAAAACACATAGACAACCTAACAAACAAGTTAGCATCACTACTCTCCCTCTTCTATAAAATACAAAATTACATACCAAGAAAAGAAAAAGTTACGATTTACAAAGCGTATGTTAAAAGCCGACTGACATATATGATTCCCTTCTGGGGGACAAGAAACCAAAAGGACATCTCCAGACTCCAAAGACAGCAAAATAAAATAATAAAATTAGCTTATAACATTAATTAACTTACCCCAACCATACAAGTATACAGACAAACAAAACAAATGGACATATCAGACCTAACCAAATTTGAGACCTTGATAATTGTACACAGAGTGACCATGGAAGAGACAACAGACAGCAGCTACAAATTAACTAAAAATTCAGACGAACACAGACACTGGACCAGGAACTGTGACAGATATCACTTACCGAATGCACGAACTAAGACAGGACAATCAAGGATATTGAACAATGGACTGAAATTTTACAATGAACTACCAAACGACACAAGGAGTCTCACTACAAATCAATTAAAAATATACCTGAAACATTATATCGCACCGTGAGTGTAAAACTGACGTAAGTGCAAATATACAGTTTGGAGATATGGGAGTTTAAGGACTTCATATTGCTTGGAAAAACTGTTTTTTTTTTTAAATAAACCATAGATTTTCGGTTTATAGGTATATTACTTTAAACCGAAAATCATTGGTTTATTTAAAAAACAGTTTTTCCAACCAATATGAAGTCTTTAAACTCCCATATCTCCAAACTGTATATTTGCACTTACGTCGGTTTTACACTCATGGTGCGATATAATTACAAGTAAGATCTAAAAATATATCCATATAACCCAATTGGGTTTTTAAAAAAATAAATTACATTAAAAAAAACAGGCTAGCATATAGGACTGGGTGACACAATGAGAATCATGGATGGTAAATGAGGAGTGCTGGATGTTTAGAGAAGCCGAATGTCGTAAAGAGAGGGTGAAAATAATCGGCGAAGAGAACCTCAAAATCTTTTAATCATTTATGTACGAGTACGTAAAATTTTCACTAATAGGTAATATGTCAGACTAATGTGCATGAACAAGTGTTATGTGCTTTGTCTGAAAATAACCCGAGACAACGATTAATGTGCTAACGCATCACGAGCAACCATTGATTGACGACATTGTTCATTTTCAAGACTACTGAAACACACATAAAGCCGATTAAAAGCTAAACACGTGAGAAAACACGAACGGCTTCTGATCAACATAATAAACAGTGTTTTCTTTGGAGTATTGAATTATGGTATGAACTTTTCTTCTTCTTCCATGTTGTCGACCTATGTGGTCTGTTCTCCAGAGGGTTGCTCCTCCTGTGAGGTGGATTTCCAGCTGTCCTTCCATCTTTTAGGAGATCTTCCACGAGGACGGGTCCCATGAGGCTGATTATATAGTGCAATATAGGGGAGTTTGTTGTTTGTCCATTATTCGGACATGACCGTACCAGTCCCTTCTTTGCAGTGTACTCCATCTTATAATATCCTCAACCTCACATATCTCTCTAATTCTGGTGTTCCTCGCGCGATCTCTCAGTGTCTTGTCTGCTATCGTCCTCAGTGTCTTCATTTCGGAAGTCCTCGGAACTTATTTGGTCCTCACTGTGTCTGCCCTTGCCTCAACGTTTTAATTGGTCTTACGCATGCTTTATATATTCTCATCTAACTCTCAATGGCCATATTTTTGTTTTTAAATATTGTGGATATTATAACATGTAAACGTTTATTTCTATGAATATTCTACATCTTGAATAATATGTGTTTTCTCTTGCAGAAATCTGGAGGGAAAAGTTTGAAAGTCATCGAAAATGGTTCTTAGAGAACGCCGAATTCAAAACAGATGAGAGCAAACGGCCCGGCAAACCTAAAACCGCTGAGACATTGTTTGGGATAGAAGGATCATTCAGGAAATTGAATATAGACTAAAATATGCAACGATAAATCAGTTAAACAGCGAATATTTGAATTATATAAAGGTTTTTGTGGTTTTATAAACAAATAAAATCTGCGTTTGTACTGTACAGGTTCGTTTACAAATCGATTACATATATTAGCATTAGTATATTATATATAATTCTTCTGTACGGGGTATGTAGTTGAACTCCTCCTAAACGGCTGGACCAATTTTGATGAAATTTGTGTGTGATTGAATGGGTCCCTGGATTGTTTAGATTCATAGTTTGGACCCGGTAGGTGACCGTTAAAACCGGAAAGTTCATGAATAATTGACCTTTCGAGAATAATTCATAGTTGTGCTTGTTTACCAAAGATGGCGCTGATGTTGAAATCTGTGGTATTTGATTTAATTGTTGACTTAAAATTCTGTTCGCTGTTTATTGTTTATTGTTTATTGATCATTTTACCAAGTACATGGTTTTAATACCTCCCAACTGGCTGTGTTTCGATATTTCATGTATGGCAGGTATGGTATGAAGCTAATAGTAGGCAAGCTAATAATAGTACGTTCGGTCATGACAATATGTGTCTGGTCCGCTAGTATGATATATAAATTAATTTGTTGTTGCCAAATAAATTATTTTGGAATATTTATTGAACGCTAAGGCATTAACACTGTGGAATTCCATAGTAATATACTTAGGAAATTGAAAAACTTTTTTTAATTCACTATTTATTTAAAAATATTCTTAAAAAAAGCACGACATGTTTTGGAGGATACCTCCATCTTCAGGTGTAAAAATATAATAAAAACTAAACAAGGAAAGACAATAAAAAACGCATTTAAAATTCGATACAAAAATTCAAATTTAAAAATTAACCTAGGCTTTTTTTATTTGTACGAGTAGGTACTAACATGATTATAATATTAAAAATATAAAAAATTGTAATTTATAAAAAACATAAATTTGAAAAGACATAATTTATATAGAAATTAATAAATGATTAATTTGCATTTGATTGGGAATGGGAGCTTGAGAGATTAAATGTAGACAAAGTACTCGTATTTAAGGAGAAAGGAGTAAAATGAGGAATCTGATTATTACCTAATTAAGTTTTACTCAATATCACCGACTTGAGGATTTCTAAATTTTCAAGTTTGTTTAATTTATTGCTATTGTTAACTGTGTGTAGAAATTTTGTGTCATTTTTATCGAAACTATGGTCAAATTCAATACAATGGTTAGTCATCTCAGAAAAAAACAGTATGTTTGGTGAAAGCTTGTTCGTGTTCATTGATACGTGTTTTAAAAGTTCGTCCTGTTTTTCCTATGTAAAAAGCATCAAAATCAATAAATCATGTTTTTAAATAAATAGTGGATTAAACAAAGTTTTTTAATTTCCTAATTATATTTTGGAAAAATTTAGAAACTTTGGATTAACAAAACGTTTATTATTTATTGTTGAATTGAAACACTGTTATAATATCTCAATTGAATTAATTTCTATGAAATTAGCTGTCAGCATCATCAGGTGTTACATTCAACTTTGTAACATCTGTTGATTTAAAGTTGATTGTAACACCTGATGATGTTTACATTGGTTAGCGAAACGGTTGTCGCGACAATTTCATAGAAATTAAATCAATTGTAATATTATAATAGTGCTTCAATTAAACAGTTAATAATGTTGAAATATCAAAGTGTTTCTGGCAAAAAATTAATTATCAAAACGTTTATTGTATGTATATGTTTTCTAAAAGTTATGTTACATTTTATGAGAGTTTTTTTTATCTCGTCTTACTCATACTAGGGTATTATTAAATAAACGATTATTTAATTTTACTCTAGCAAGGGAAACATCAAATGTAATAACATCATTGGAAAACGTTAGTTTTTCGCAATATTAAATATCAAATGAGAAATTTGGGTAAAACATCTAAGCAGCTTTTAACTTACATATCACAGTTCAATCATAACTTGTTAAATGTTTTAATATTATTGGATTTGAGGTCTTGGCTGGAATTAAAAGTGTATACTATCTATAATACTCGAATCTTAATCACAGCTAATATGGAATGTAAGGTCTTCCAACTAATACAGCATATTGAATGATCGATGAAAGTAAATATTGACAATTATTTATGCTACTCATCACAAGTCGTAAGTTTTCTAAATATATTAAAATTTTAAATAATCGGGTGTCTGGTAAATTACATAAGAACACATTGTTTAAATATTATTATTAATGTAACTGAATGCTTAATAGTAAATGCGTAAAGGAATGGAAGAAAGTAATTATGCGGTCTGAAAGTATTATGTAGAGCCATCTATGTACAACGTATCGAAGTATAATAATAAATTGATCACGAGTTATGGATAACTTCACAGAAATGGTTCTAAACTTAGATAATTTAAGTTACTCTCTCGACCACAGGGGGCTAAGAATAAAAATATACAATTTTATATTTGATTTTTTTAAACTTATCGATTCTTGTAATTTACATTTTTTAAACAACCCATAATTATGTAGAAAGTTATTAAGATAATCAAATGATTTAACTGAAATCTCTTGATGAAAGTTCTATTCAAATAATAATGAAATAAAACGATGTTTTTTTAACTACTTCCACATTTGTCTTTATTTCGACAGCGACCGGTTTCGCCAGGTTCGCTTGCATCGACAAACTGGTCAATGTAATTATTTCAATGTTCTGGATATGTTTTTATTTACATTAAAATATCACAATGTCTAAAAATATAATTGTAGAGTCATTGTCCGTTATTTTTTAAATAATTTAATAATTTATTGTGGCCAACCTCCTCTAGCAAAGTATGTACGATTATATACTATAGCTATCACGAAGACTTCAAATAATAAAACTTAAACTTTCTTACTATTATGCATGATCGCTTGTCCACTCTTACCAGCAGTAGGCATAGGAGATTTACTGAACATGTCTTGTTTGCTAATTCCTTATCTTAATCGGTGACTGATTTACTAGATTTTAGGTTGAACTAGAAAGTAAATTTCGACAATCACCTTCGAGCGTTAGAACGAAATGTAGGTCTTGTAACAGGTTATTGGAACAAACATACACGTGCGTGGATAATTGCTCTCCAGGTAGGTACTTCCATCATCATCATCATCATGTACTAAGGAACTAATTATAATATTTTGAAAGTAAATTTGAACATAGAAAAAGACACATTTCATTCCTATCAAAGTTTAGTGATGTTTTTTTTTAATGTCGTGTTGTTTCTCGACGGCCGTTATTTTTCAAATTTATTTTACAAAAAGGAAAGGAAAGCAATGGGAATACTGGCATGATTAAATTCTGAATTCAATTGTATTTCGGTTGAGTAATGGTAACTCGTTCTCGTCAAATGCCGTTCTCTGGACCATGGCAGGCGAAAAGCCAATTAGAGAACAAGTCGCTAGACGCAAATGGCAGTGGATCGGTCACACTCTGAGATGGAACCCAGCCTGCATCGCTCAGGGTGCACTCGACTGGTCCCCTATGGGGGGAAAAAGAAAGCGAGGCAGACCTAGAGCCACCTGGAGAAGAACCCTGCAGGACGAGGTTAAGGCAGCAGGCCTCACTTGGGATGATGTTAAGCATCAGGCATGCGATAGAGTCGGGTGGAGAAGATTCCTTGAGACCCTATGCACCACGGAGGTGTGACAGGACAAAAAGAAGAAGAAGTAGAACTCGTTCTGGGACATAAGTGAAATATTTCACATTTATAGACAATTATACAAAGCAAACATGGAATAATAATTTCTTCTATATTCGCCTTCACTTTGTGTTGTGGATACATATTTGAATAAATATAATTATACTTTGTATTCCACTTTTTATTTTTACTGAACTCAGACATATTTCGGTTACAAGTAACCTTTATCAATGTAAACAATTTTAACATTGTATACTCGTATGTATACAATGTTAAATTTTTTAACATTGTATTCTCGTACATATCACACCAGTAATGCAACCCATAACTCACGGCGAACCATCAGATTCAAGGATAGATACAACTTTAAGATGGTGGAGGACTTCACTTACCTGGGCTCGTCTATAACAAAAGAAAACGAAGATCACAAGGAAATCGAAAGAAGAATCACAATTGGCAACAAAACATTATTCTCTCTACTACCAGCGCTCAAATCAAGAAACGTACACTGGAAAACCAAAATCATTCTGTATAAAACAATCATCCGAACAGTAGTGACCTATGGGTGTGAGGCGTGGACAATGACAGCGATATCCGCAGAGCGACTGGATACTTTTGAGAGAAGGGTGCTGCGCAGAATTCTGGGACCTGTGAATGACGGTGAAGGCTGGAGAGTGCGGCATAAATACGAGCTGTGATATATTTACAAAGCTCCCAGTCTCTCCACACAGGTCAGACTGAATAGACTGAGATGGGCCGGTCACATACAGAGGATGCCGTCATCGCGAACCCCAAAAAGATTGCTTGAGAGGCACCCAGGTGGTAGAAGACCAATTGAACGACTAAGGCTGCGATGAGAGGATGAAGTTGGGAGAGATGGGGCGAAATTATTAAAAGTGTCAGATTGGAGGGTCGAAACGGAGGACAGGAGGAGTTGGAGGCGAAGAATATTGGAGGCTAAGGCTCGATATGGGCTGTAGGGCCATCGAAGAAGATACTCGTATGTATATGTAAAACATTGTATATCAATGTTAATAAAGGTTACTTGTATCTGAAATATGTCTGTGTTTAGTAAAAATAAAAAGTGTGACAATACAAGTAAATATAACTATATTTATTCAAATGGAATAATAAGTAAACTTTATTTGATCTATTATAATTATTATAAAAATGAGACGTAGAGATGAGATAAACAAGACGAGACAAAAGGATGAGACAAAATATGAGCCATAGAGATAAGAAAATAGACAAAAGGATATAGGAAGACATTTAACCCTTAACGTACCGTGTTCAAAACAAAACGCTCGCTCCCATGTGGTAAGTTCAGTTTACCGCTAACTTTATCTAAATATCAAGCATATGACTAGATGAATCAAAATTTAATTTATGTCATCTTGTAGGGAATTTCATTAGGAATAGATCGATATCTATAACATACATGGATTATTTGAAAAACATATCATTATTAATTTTTTTCTGGAACCATGCGATTTCTGATATGTAATGCGTCATAGCATACGGGCGACTGGACAAGCGGGTATAAACTTGTCTGCGCGCAGCGGCCGGCGGGGCGGGGATAAAGGCACCTAGGCAAAATGTATAGTACGTTCAAGACAACGAGTACGTATTAATATTTTTCCCTTTTGGTAAAGTGTTAATATTTTCACAGTTCTGATATTATTAAGTTGCGTCCTGCGTTTCCGTCCACAGTGGTATTATTACGTACATATTGAAAAGGTCAAAGATATAATTTATAATACGTTCAAAACAGCGAGTAAGTATTTGTCACTTTTGATAAAGTTGTAAATATTAGCAAAACAAATTCTACCTTAACACGAATGAAGGTGAGGGCAGTCTTAGAAAATATTTTTTTTTGGGATGAAGGAAGTAATTTTTTGCTTTTTTTTTTATTACGAAATATTGAAAACACTTCAATGGAGGATTACAATTTTTTTTATAATATTAGGGTCCATAGGTTTTAAGAAAATCAACTTTAAATTGGCAGTGGAAACTCAATTTACCACATGGCAACGCGACGGTTCAATAAGATACGAGATAAGACAGATATACCTTTAATAATGTTTTATTTTTTCATGAAATATTTTATGACTTCAAATAGGCATACTTTTTGGTGTTATCATCATCATCATCATCAGCCGTCTGTCATCCACTGCTGAATGTAGGCCTCTCCCAAAGCCCTCCACCGCCCCCTATCCATTGCCGCTCCCATCCATCCATGTCCAGCAATCCTCTTCAGATCGTCGGTCCAGCGGGCAGGGGGACGTCCAACTCTACGGAATCCTGTACGCGGTCTCCACTCCAGAACCCGTCTTCCCCATCGGCTGCCGGTTCTCCGACAGATATGGCCAGCCCACCGCCACTTCAGCCCGCCTATCCGTAGAGCCACCTCAGTCACCTTGGTTTGTTGTCGAATAAATTCGTTTCTAAATCTATCCCTCAAGGTTATTCCAAGCATGGCTCTTTCCATGGCGCGCTGGGCAACCTTGAATCTGTAGACTAGACCTTTTGTCAATGTCCACGTCTCGGCTCCGTATGTTATGACTGGCAAAACGCACTGGTTGAAGACTTTAGTCTTGAGGCATTGTGGTATTTTGGAAGTGAAAACATGACGTAATTTCCCAAAGGCTGCCCAACCCAACTGAATTCTTCGGTTGGCTTCTTTCTCGAAATTGTTTCGTCCTAATTGTATGATTTGGCCAAGATATGGGTATTCTTGTACCACTTCGAGAGCCGACCCATCGACGGTTACTGATCCCGGGATAATATGTTCATTATACATGACTTTCGTCTTGTCCAAATTCATCCCGAGACCCACTCGTCTGGATGCAGTGTTCAGTTCATCTAGCATGCCTTCTAGATGCCCAGCAGATTCCGCCAGAATAACAATGTCATCCGCAAAACGAAGGTGAGATATGTATTCGCCATTTATGTTGAGGCCACGTTCAGACCAGTCCAAAGTTTTAAATATATCTTCCAAAGCACAAGTGAACAGCTTCGGAGATATCACATCCCCTTGTCTGACTCCCCGTTGCAGCTCAATCGGTTTGGTCTTCTGGTTTTGGATTTGAACGGACATTGTGGCGTTATTATAGAGGCATTTCAACACCTGTACGTAATTCCAATCAATCTGGTTTCGCTGCAGATACACATACAGTTAGGCAGATTATCCAGAAAACAGAAGAATATAATCGACCCCTATGCCTTGCCTTTGTGGACTATGAGAAGGCCTTCGACTCTGTCGAGACCTGGGCTGTTCTGGAGTCTCTGCAGCGAAACCAGATTTTGGTGTTAACCTGTGATCATTTATTTATTTAACCTCTGGATATGAAGTGTTGTGTTGTTACTTTTTTGAATAAACTTATTTCATAATCCAACGGCGCGTCGTTCAGCCTTCTGAGGCGCATGTCCAAGGATTAAGAATGCCACTACGAGTGATACATTATTTATCATTTCAGCGTAGCGCACATAACCCATCCCCAGCAACACATCAATAGTTTGATTGTGACTCAAGACGCTATGAATATTTTGGTGAGTCACGGGAAACATAGCTCCAAATACTTATCAATTTTTCTTACTATCGGAAACGTATTTACGTACATTGGGCAATAAATAATTCACTTTTAATTCAACGGTTCGACCTTAAGTGCGTCAATGAGATAAGTTGATCTGAATTTTGATGAAAATATAAAATTATTAAGTAACTTAGGTATTACTCGAATGTGCCCTGAAAAGAAACCGATTATCTTCTCTGATGGCTTATTTTATACCTTTTCCAACCCATATGTATGGATGAAGAAATTATACGTTAACTAAAATACTAAGGAAAACATAGTTTCACTAAATTAATCAAATTTTCTATCCGTGTATGTAACTCGCTGCATGAATATGGAAAAATCTAGAGAGGTATTTCAAGAAAGATATTGTGGCGATCTATTCTCTTTGTCTACTCTTCCAAGGAAACGGCGTGATGTTATTCCTGATTTTTATACTTCGACGGCCTCCGTGGCAGGTTCTCGGCTCGATTCCCGGCGATGGCAGTATGATTTTCACACTGTCATTGGTTTGGTGTAGAATTCACGTGACAATAAAATAGCGATAGATTAGTTACCCATCGCATGTCACGAGAATCAATTGTTAAAATGATGTTTTATAGGTATACTGTAATATGGTTCAAATAACTTATTGTGTACTAAAATATGAAAAGCAACGGGAAACTACCACATTAAAGGCCCAAGTGGCATCCTAAGAACAAACAAAGATATTAATAAACTTTGATGCAAACCAATCTCTAGGATTGAAACTTAAATAAAACCCGTCAGACCTCCGTGGTGCATACGGCTTCAAGGAACCTTCTCCACCCGACTATATCGCATGCCTGATGCCTAACATCATGCCAAGTGAGGCCTGCTGTCTTAACCTCGTCCTGCCGTCTCTTCTCCAGGTGGCTCTAGGTCTGCCTCGCTTCCTCTTTCCCCCCATAGGGGACCAGTCTAGTGCGCCCTGAGCGATGCGGGCTGGGTTCCGTCCCAGAGTGTGACCGATCCACTGCCAATTGCGTCTAGCGACTTATTCTCTAATTGGCTTTTCGCCTGCCATGGTCCAGAAAACGGCATTTGACACTGTTTGGGGCCAATAGATCTTGAATATTAAGCGAAGGCACCTATTTATAAACACCTGGAGTTGTTGAATAATGTTGAATAATAATGCAAATGGCCGATAGTGTCCCTCCTTTTATCTCATCCTCTTATCTGCGATGTCGTCTCGTCGCCGTGTTTCAATCAGTAAATAAGATTATCACAAAGAAAAGAACCTATTTTTTTAATGTGCCAAGTTTTACTTGACTTAAAGAAACAATATTCTTATTAATACTTCTCTTTAAACAAATTTAAATCGTTGTTCTGTTGATATTTGGCTCTTTGAACTCATATGTTTTAACATAAGCAAGGCGCTTTATATTTTCAACGTCCAATTCTAAAAAGTACGGCCACAGCGGAGTGCCAGAGTAGGAATTAAGACACAGGTGGCTTGTGATCACGTATTGTAGCGCGAAGCATACAGTGTGGCCGGTCCCATAGTACGCCATACGTTGGTTCGCCAGGTGTTCATCTTGACTCCTACTCTGGCACTCCGGTGTGGCCGTATTCTAAATAGATAAATATTATGTGAATCTTAAAGACGAATGTTAAAACATACTTATAACTAAATATAATGATAATAAAAAAACAAGAATCACACTCCTAAGGCGAAGTGATTACTAGCAGGAAAAATTCTGCAAGTAACTTTCTCCTGGTAAATATCCGCTGCATAAATATCATGGTAATATGGACTCGCGCGGGTGGCGGCAAGTTTCGCAAACTACTATGACACATTTTTAGGAAGTCGGTTTACAGGTGAAATTTACATAGTTAAAAATATATATACAAATGTAGTAAAGTGTGAAAGTAGATTAGGCTGCATAAATGTCGGGTTGTATACGTACAAGGGAAACCATTTAGAAAAATAAGCACAAGAGGCGAAATGAAGATCTACAAAACCTGCGTCAGGCCTATCTTTACATCTTCTTCTTCTAATAGTGCTGTGTCAAGTACCACCGGTCCTCACCTCATCCCCCGTTGCCTTCTGCAGCTATTTCAATATACGCAATATAGCCCCTTTAGGGGTGCATTTATATTAATGACACGTCAGTTCCGTAGCTAGTGCATTTATTGACTGAATAGTGTTCAGGAATAACTAAGGTCTACGAGAGGGCACCACTACACCCCTAAAAGTCTTCAGAGCATCAAATGAGAAGATACTGGAACCAGCATGTCTCTCGTATGGAAGAAAATAGAATACCTAAGTTAGCCAGATACAATCTATCGGAAGGATCCCGACTACGTGGTCGGCCACCGAAAATATGGCGAGATAGTTGGCTGCCACATGACAGACGGCCGGAGATGTTACCAACAACAGATCATCAGACCTAAAAGAAGAAGAACGTGAAGTAAAAATATTAACACACTGTATAATAATCTCCCTTTGTTAATATTTGTTGGCAGTCTTTTGTTGTTGTACATAATGAATACTCGTGATACTTATTAAGCGCTTGTCACACGCAATAGCGTCGTGGTAGCACTGGTTGGTGTATTATATGAGAGACGATACATAATCAAGACGCACCTTTGTTCAGTAGATTAGTATGTTTATTTTAATTTTATGCGTTAATAATAATCGAATAAAATATGTTAAAAGGTTACAATACTTAATTACATATAGATTTATTTTTAGCCAGCGTTTGATGTTAATCTAACAAATCGCTACAAAAAATAATGATTTGACATGTTTAATGGTTACGGTTTCACCAATATCTTCACTGGAGGCAAGGTTCTACTGTAATCTTTTTATTATTGTTTCTTGAAAAATTATGTAAAACTCCATACTAAATAATTAATATGGATGAAAGTGTATTTTTTATACAAGTTTTATTCATCACCATCGGCTGTCCCTCGTGTCCGAGGAAGACTGTCCGTCACGGCTGTGAGTCCGCATGTAGCTAAAGAGCCCGATCCTGGACCAACATATTCAGGGACATCTAGGGCAGGGGAGGGCTCCTTTCTCCTGCTCCTTATCTCTGCGGCGTCATCTCTGTGCTGTACTTTAAAGTCTTCTTTGCCTACATGTACTGTTATTCTACACCGTAGGTCTGTCTCTGGGACAATGATGCGGAAAACGAATGCTGGGAAAATACTGCAGAATGTCTTTATACTACATTTGATCTCTCTCTCTGGTTTCAATCCTGGGATTGGTTTGCAGCAATTTCCTCTATTCTTCTCTTCCATTCTTCCCTGTCTTGTGCGGCTCTTTTGAATATATTGCATATGATGAGCAGCGCACGTCCACCAACAGTTTTACATGTGATAATGCTTTAGAAAGGCAAAATATGTCATTCCTAGTAACTAACCATCACGCCGTCTCCCCGAAAGGGTAGGCAGAAAGAATGGACTGTCACACTTTTACTGTTGCGGCACTCCATCCTTCTCTTTTCGCTCCGCGGGAGACGCGGTGTGATGGGTTGCGAACCTCATCGCCACCAATAGGCATCTCCCACATTCCTATAAAATATAATGAAACTTCTAGAAAATAGACCTTTGCAATTTTATGAATTAGATAATTATCGTAATGATTAAGCTTTTAAACATAACAAACGTGGCTTATACTCGTACCTTTAACATTTTATTATATTTTACTAAAGTGTTAAATAAACATAAAATTCAAAAGACAAAAAGTTGCATAGTGTAATGAAATTTAATAAAATATATGATAATATATTTATTTTAGGGTAACATGCAATGATTGTTAATACACATACAAATGAACACAGTTAAATAAAGATATAGAAGGTTACCCATCGCTTACCCGAAGCTGTTATAGGACGCAGCGGCGCCCTATACAATCCCTAGGCCCGCCCCCATTCACGTGGGACTTACATTAACTGGGGAATGCACCATTACAGAAAAAAAAGGAAAAAGGGTCTCTAGGCTACATTTAATCTAGTTTAATTTTAATTCACTTGTAAGTCCCAATCTCACAAAACAGAACAAAACATGGTACATGATTTTAAGACCTATCATAAAATTATTTCAGACAGATATGGTGAGGGTGGGACGGAGTGTGGGATGGGATATATTATAATATTTAAAAACCATTCTGACATAAAAACCTGTCTACCATATCCTAAAAAACGCTCGACGTTTAGAGGACACTTCGCATTGTCAGCCGGTAATTCGCCGACGATTCGTCAAACTTCGTTACCTTTTGTTTACTATTGTGTACGTGACGTCACGATCACCTGTTTTGTTATAAAACTAGTACCAACCTAACCGTGATTTCTGTTTACGCGGTTTACTTATGTTTAATGTTTCACTGTTCTAACGCGGGTCACAGGGACCACGTTGTTGCAGCCCATGCAGTGCTCTGCCCTTTTTTGTGAATGCAGAATGCAGAATTCAGTGACCTATGTTATTGTTAACATTTCCCTGCGTGGTGAAGTACGAATGTTTAAACACGTTATCGTGACGCTCAAAAAAAATTGATAATTACTGGAAACATTGGTTTATTTTTAAAAGATGACTAAAAAAATCAATTTATGCACTGTTTCATAAAAAATAAAAATAAGAAAATTGCTTTAGGTTAAAATATAGTTGTAAAGAAAACGATTTTAATTAAAATTATAAACGTAAGTGCGCTATTTGGCAATTGTCATTTTTGAGACTGATATATAATATAAGAGTATTTAATTGAATGCTGAATTTTTCGATTTTTTTTGTTCTAAAGTTTGTTCCTTCATCTGCCATGATGACACGATGTATAAATGTTAAAGAAGCGAGAGAAGTACGTCAAGAAAGAACAGTGTAGCCATCTATTATTTTTGCATACTCTCTTCGAAGAGACGGCGTGATGGTGAGTTAGTTAGCATTTAAAAAAAATATTTTGTATGGAGTGTTATATCATTGTTCAAGGAATAATAGATTTTTAATGGAATGTTGCTGTTTGCGGGTTTAGAATCTCTGAACGATTCAGCGGGAATTCCCCTTATCAGTCTAGCGTGAAAAATACAATATAAACGTAATAATATCTGTAGTCATAAACTCTTCAATGAATTGATGAGCGAAATGAGTTACGATAGTAAGATTTTCATAATGCATTAAGTGTCTCCAGGGAAATTGTTTGTCTTAACGGTTACTCCTTTCTAATGCACTACTATATAGAGTTGACGATAACATTAAATGTACATAACTGATTTTGGACAAAAATTCACTTAAGACTTTATGGCTCTCAAGTACAGACATATCTGTACTTAAGAGCAAGAGAGTCGGGTAAGAAATTTGAAGAAATGAGTTATGTACATATAACGTTATCATCGATGCAGTATCTGCTATATTACACATTATATCCAGCACACGGTCTATTGTATGGTAAGGGGTAGCTGGATGCGTTGAATATCTGACATTGAGTTTCATAACTCTATGGCTCTCAGATATAATTGTGTTGGAATGTAGAAAGTAGTGTTTAAACCGAATTCGCGTATATCGATTATCGCGATCGACAAATAACGAGACATCGCGCTGTTACCCGTACCACTGGTACTGGTACTGGCACTGGCTCGGGTCTCGTGATGAATGCTAATAGTTAGTGGAACACGCGGGACAGGTGCACAAGGTCGTCCCCGCGGCGGCCCCTCGCAGAGCTCCGCGGCAGATCGATCTCCGAATCCGAGTTTTCCCACAGAACACCCGGGAATGTTTTATTACGAAAGCCAAACATATTTAGACTTAACCCAAATTCCGTTTCAAGATCAGTGGGGTGAACTTTTGGCAAGAATCTTCGAATTCTTCGTGACATAATAAAGTAAAAATCTATATCTATTGGAATTCATAATTTAATTTGTTTGCTATTATCGATACGCGGTCTAAAAACTAGTATCGCGAATGCGTTGTTTGATTTCAGTTGAGATATGACTTCGAATCGGGAGACACGTGCGTGAATTGAATTGCGATTGTTCGATGCAATGTTGTCGTAGTAGAAATGTATCGCCGAGTGCAGCGCGAGAAATTAGTTGCCCTCGGAGCGCGGACGGTGGCGCGACGCTCGCCTGATAAGATAGGCTATCGGAGATACGGAGCGAGTGGAGATTCAGTGTCATCGCGCAGATGTGAGATTGCGGGTAATCGCCCAAACTAGCACGACTATTTTTAAATCCATCGCTAGTTATTCTTGTTTTGAACTGCGACAACAAGTGTTTCTCGCGGCGGTGTGTCAAAGTACTTCGCGGGCATGAGGTAACGTTACGAAATCGCGAGGTATTCCTAAACCAACATGATCGATAACGATCCTGGACAATGCGAGCTGATGAAGATTCTCTCGAAGAGAAGAGAAGCGGAAGCTCGTCAGGGCTTATCGGAAGATAGAGTCATAGTTCAGGACACCGGCGGCACCATGGCGAGAGGGGGACAGCTGTATCGTATCATACAGAAGTTCGAAACGGGAGACCTGAAGCCATCGGATGATGAATCGGACGAAGTGCAGGCTCCTGATGTTCCAATTCAGACAGGCCACGTTCCCACTGTGCGATCCTTCCTGTTTTCCGTCCATTCCCAGAACAACCGAGACTCTGGAAGCTCCGTTAATTCCCACCTCTCTCGCCTCTCCCCCGGAAAGAAAACCGACAGTTTTTCTTCGAATTCGGGAGATTCCGTGACTTCTGAAGGCAGCTGCTCCTATTCCAAGAATACGGCTCGGCGGACAAGACACCTGCGAGCCAGTCGTCCAGAATCGAAGCAACCGTTCTTAAGAGATTCTTCGGGGAGTAACAAATCGTTCCTATGGAGAAATCCGGAAAATCCTAATGGCCTGACCTTCGTGGACGGAAAAACTACAACAGACGATCATTCTGATGCGTCTAGTATTGCGGGAGAAGCGGAGTATTATTCTTTGAACGATTCCGATGACAACAATAACCAAAGCGATGCTCTTAGTCAATCTATGCAAAACATGAACATTTATGAAACGTTGCCAAATACTGACTTTAACGACGGCGGGTCTGCGGAAGAGAATATTTACGAAAGTATTAATTTTTCTGGTGCATCCTCCGTGGTGCCAGATAGTGATAAGTTAGACTCTTCTACCATTGCCTCGGACGAATACGGTTCGGAACATTACGAGGACATAGACAACTACCCGCAAGTGCTCGTGAGTGCCGTGAATAAACAGTTCTCCGGGGTGGACTTAGCTCCCATAACTCCCGATCGCACGGAGACCAAGGCGGAGAAGTATCAGAGGTGAGTGACGTCAGGAGAGTTTCAATACGTGCTGCGATCACGTGACGACTCGAGAATATTAATTTATCATGTACTTATCGAGAGTCGATATCGCCGAAGACTTCGCTGATTCTTAAACCAAAACAAGTTTATAGGTAGGGGCAAGTGATTAAAAAATATGGAGTGCCTTCGAATTGCAATAAATAATTACTTGTATGGAAAATTGGTCATACATGTACACAGGTACATACATACACACGCTTTGAATTGCTTTGTTGTTATGAAGTGATTACAGTGTATAGCATCGATTAGGTCGGTTCTCGCAACTTCCGTCCACATTTCCCCATGTATTGGCAGATCGGGAGACACGACAGGTGAACTAAGCGCGGAGAGACAACACCTACGGCTTTATGAATAACTTTATTTTGACAGAATTTTAGGCCAACAGTTCACAACAGCAATCACAAATCAATTAAGCGTGCGTGGATAATTTTCTCAGTATTATTTTGCATATTTAGGTAAAACCACGTTTTTAATAACGAACGTTTCATTTTGTTTTTAGATACCTATACAAGTAAAAGTTTGCTTATTTTGAAATCAAATTAAATCTAATCCCGGCGTTGACAATCATCCAAGAGTAGACGTCTCTGTACCTGGCAGCTCGAAACAGCTCCGCAACGCTTCTAAAGCCAGTCCAGTCCAAATGATGTACAAATCTCACCCTGTAGATGAAGTCCGCAATGATATCCGTATAGTTTCTTATATAAAGAATAATATAAAGGAAAACGGTAACAAGTCTCCAAACTTTTTTGGTACGTAGGCCTTGTGCCGATTTTTTCCAGCAGACCCCATGCTTGTCGAATGTTGACCACAATGCCACAGTGTTACTTACTTTTATATGTATTTTTGTAGAGTACAGCATTGTAAAAAATTAAAGAAAAAACGCATTTCAATTCAGACCTTTATTGGAAATACACAAAATGCAAAGCAGAAGATTGCATCGTAAGTGAAATTAAAAAAGGATCCGTGAGATAGTTTGGTCATATGGAACGAATGGATGAGAGAAGAATGGTCAAAACGTTGTATACAAGCAGTGTTAATGGAGAGAAAAGGTAGGAAATTTGAAGTCAGAAAAATCTAAGGCGTGCATGTTACGATGTATGAATGTAGAGGAAGCAGTATGACGTTCTATCCTCTCTGCCTACTTCTGAGGGGAAAAGGCAATGTCAAGTTATTGATTTATAAAAGTAAACACAATTGTTTAGTGGTTTTACTTGGATTTAATAGATATAAATTATATAAATACTGACAAATTTGAGTTTGAGAATGCCCTCGAAATTTATAAAAATTAAGTCCAAGTACTTAACAATCGTGTTTACTATTATAAATTAATAATGGAGTTGACAAAACTTATATCTCAACCATCAATATTTTCATAGTTGTTTAGTTTACAAAATGTATGCGAAGACTAGGATTTTGCACAGTACCTGTTACCTAAGTAATTTCTATGTCTTTTATACGTATTGTAAATACACAATCTGTATTTGGTTGTCATTTGTCATTTACGGAACTCCCGAATGTTGATGAATACCTACTTGGTGTCAGTGGGAGTCTACTCACGTCTACCTCGGTTGAACATGTGTGGACCTCCATTTTATTCCTCGTTGAAGGGAATGTTACTTTTGTTAGGTTAAAACGACTCCTGGGTGTTCATATATATATATCACTATCGAAATCTTTATCCCTCTTAAGGATGACAGAATGACACGTAAACACTCATATTTGCGTATAATATATACGCGTATATATATAGGGTGTTTTTTTTAGAGATTTGGTTTTTAAACTGGCAATATTGTTTCTACAGACTGTCAATTTGACAGTTGACAGTTGATTTGTAGTCAATACGTTTTGACATTTCACCCAGTTGCTCAATAAAGGTGTCGAAAATTGGACTTCACGATTGCGCTTCATTCGAGCAAGCCGTGGCGCGCATATGCCCAAAATATTTAAACAATAATGGCATAAAATTATCTATTAAAATAAAGCCAATATCATAGACATTACCATTATTTTAATCTGTTTTTTTTCATTTTGAGTTTGTATACCTCTAAAAAAAACACCGTTTATATAACAATGTGCATAAGTTTGTTAGAATTTGAAAAATATATGCATCGAACATATTGGAACCAGCTCATTTTCAAATTCTTATTTCATTTTCTTAAACGCAGCCCAGCCCAGTCCTATTCTTCTAAGTAGTTCGGCTGTTTGGTTCTCTTTTCCGCGTTTATTTTTAAATTACACGTACTTAAAAAATAATTATCTACGTATTTACATATCAAAAAAAGGTAGATATTTAAGAAACACACGAAGAGTTCTATCGAAGAGTTAATTTTGAATTCATAAATGGAAACAACTGGAGATTAATAAGAAAAATAAACAACCTAAATGTATGTATGTAAACAAGGCATATATTATGTGAACACCTAAAAGTACACTATTAAGACGCATTAACGTACATTTGGGCTTATATATGTAACGTACACACCCTATAATCGAAATGCTTTTCCATTCTAGATATTTTTACAAAAGGACTGTTTCTACAATTTTATCATTATTGCTATTTATCACTTTTAGTACTAGTTTTATGAAGGTGGTTTTGCACACATTTAAAACCAATTTTTAATGTTACCCTTATATTTGGAAGTGAATATTGGAACTGGCTAAAGAAGGATGAAATCACTTAGAAGAATGTGCGGGAAAATAATGTATCATACCGAACGAAGAAATATGGAATACATGTATAGCAGATGATTGCATCATAAGTAAAATTAAAAAAGGATTAAGAACGAATGGACGAGAGAAGAATGGTAAAAATGTTGTATACCAGCAGTGTGAGTAGAAAGAGAAGCAGTGGGTTACCGAGGAAAGCCTGACCAAATTAATCAAATACTAAAAGGCGGCCACATTCGAAGTCGAAAAAATCGTCGACCATATATATTATGATGTATGAATGAGGACACAGTAGTATGGCCGCCCATCCTCTCTGCCTATTCCTCCGGGAAACGTTGAAACGTTGAAAAACCTCCGGGAAATATAGTTTATTTAGTTATAACCATTTTCTAAAACATACTTTTTAATACCCATTTCTTGCCAAAATGCTTATAATTGTCGATTTCATCACAAAGTGAAAGTGTGAGAGTTGTGTCAGGATATAATAGTGTGGCGATCCATCCTCTCCTAGTTATGACAACTTTCATGATTTAAATTATGATTAACCTCTTGGGTAACAAACAAATTAGATTATTATTATAATTATTATTATTATGATGACTTATATTTTAAGTACGCCGTTTTGTAAAATCAATTACTACAAGGGCGCACTAGGAGAAAAGACTGACCGAGCAGTGCAGTCTTTTAAACTTCCCTACATTTAACGTCATTATCCTCATACTCATACCACGCCAACGGATCCGCAACGCTGAAACTTGTTTATGAGCTCTGACTGGAATTGTTATGTTGTTTGCATTTCTTTCTACTGATCGGAGTGAACGTTGCGTTTCTGTTGGCAATGGTGTCACGCAGAGGTCCGAAATATACGCTGGCGCTCTCTGGTGTTGAGCCTTAAACACTGTCAAACACAATTTGTATTTTACTCACTCTCGGATTTTAAGCCAGTGAAGTTCCTTCAGGAGCGGCGTGATATGAGAGTATTGCACCATAATCAATCGGGCAGCAGCATTGAATACGCTTTGTATTCTGCTTAATTGATTATTTGGCAATCGGCAATTTAATGATTTATTAAAAAAAAATAATAATAATTAAAAAAAGATTAACACCAAAGATTAAAATCAATGATATTAGAATTTATTTTACAATCTTCAATGTGAGCAGAAAATAGCTCATTATTATGAAGAAGGAATCTGGTCGTGTCCAGGCTCGAACCCAAGTCCCCTTGATCAGAAGCCAAGCATTCTATCCCCTAGACCACCACCCGATCGATGATGAATGTCGGAAAGTCAAAGGTGATGGTTTTTGATCCTTTGGAAGAGCAAATGACAGTTTGTAATATAAGTGTGAACGAAGAGAATATGGAACAGGTGAGGGAATTTGTGTTTATAGGTAGCATGTTCACAGCAGATGGCCGAACGGATAGTGACGTCGAAAGAAGGGTTGTTGCGGGTAACAAAGCGAATGGAGCTTTAAGAATAGTTATTGGAAACCAGAATCTATCAATGAAAGCGAAAACGGCCGTTCACAATGGAGTTCTAGTCCTATCCCTAATGTATGGAAGCGAAGCATGGAACTGGCAGAAGAAGGATGAAAGCAGAATAAATGCGGTAGAAATGAGGTCCCTAAGACGTATGTGTGGTAGAACGATATACGACAGAATCTCAAATGCTGATATAAGAAAGGAATGTAGAGCGGAAGAAAGTATTATGAACAAAATTATGAAAGGATCGCTGCGATGGTTGGGACATATGGAACGCATGGATGGAGAAAGAATGGTTAAGAAAGTATACGTTAATGATGTAAATGAAGTATGGAGTCGAGGCAAACCGAAGAAAACATGGCATGATCAAATTAATCAAGTTTTAAAGTTTGGTCATGTTAGAAGTCGGAGGAATCGACGTGCGTGTATGACTCGTTGTATGAATGTGGAGGAAGCTAGATAGTAGTGTGGTGGTCCATTCTCTCGGGGAAACGGCGTGATGGTTTGTTTGTTTGGCAATCCAGCGTACATTCCGTTACAATAATGTAAACGTGACACTACAGAAGAATTTATGAGGGTGCTAGCTTCATCAAATGGTAAATATCTCCTTATATGATTTAGCTGTCTCAGTTGGAAGAAACCGGACTTAACAGCCACTATATAATCATTCAGTGAAACGAAAATAATAAGTTATGTCATAATAGAGTTAAAAATATATTGGTTCATTCAAATGGTATTCAGTAAGTACATTAGGGAGAGTTTTGGTATTAATAATGATCATCAATCGAATTTCCCAAAAACATCTAACGTACGGTCAAATATATTAATATGTATAGATATTAGTATGGAGACACAGCAATTATGAACCGCTATGATATGACTGGACATTGCTGAACACAATCATGGAAATATTCTAAATACTCGTATGTTTGCGACTACGAGTATAATTAAGTGGGGCTATTTGCATATGGGTTCAAGGTTTTCGAATGATATTTTGTTACGTAAATTGAGCACAAAGAATTCATTCCAATACCTTCATTATATCATATACGAGTATGTATCACAATACATATCACCATACAGTGGTGGTCAATGTTATTTTGTATTATATTTAAATCGTACGAAAAAATGATATTTTAAAATTTTAAAGTAAAAAAAGAACTAAATAGTAATAACATTTTTTTTGTACCACAATTGTATTTTATTTTACGCGACAGCTGTTTCATCAACCTATGTTGACGTCATCAGGTGTTACAATAATATAAAATGTCAAATTTTCGTGATTTTTAGAATCTTTGTGTATTTAATTTAAAAGTTTAAAAACATGTGTATTTCATATGTATTAAATTTAACGGTTTAAAAAATAACTGTTTATCAACTTATTGATGGTGGAGGTATTGTAAAACTCCATTATTATTTTATAATAAAAACACGATTGTTTAGTGGTTTTACTAATATCCAAGTATAAACATTAATCAATCGTGTATATAAGAAAATAAAATAATTTATTAAAAGATATATTATTTAGAATAATTTAAGATAACTTTGATTTTATCAAGGTCTGAAGAGTTAGCATCATAGTCTTCTTCTTCTCCTTTTAGACCTTTAGCTGTTCCTCTAGTCAGGATGAACTCTCTTGGGAGGTTATCCCTCCATTTCTTTGGCGGTCTTCCGGGGGGACATTAGCCAACAGAAATCTAATGCGCCACAACGTGTGGGATTCTGAAGGGATTCATCCTCTGCATCTGCGCACTTCAGTATCTTCTGCGTTATCTGCCCCATCTTACGATATCTTTCACATTGCAAATTTTGCGGATAACCTGTGTTCCACACCCTACCTCGAGTCTTTCCCGCTATTGTTCTCATAGTAATTTAAACTAACAAAAAAATTTGTATTCGTTTCGGTACTGCTTTATCATATCTACTTTCCATTGCGTTACTATTTTTTATAGATTTTACTTTTATAAAATATCATTAAAAATATGAATAAACTGTATTTACTAGTTAATGTATTGCTATAAAAAAACTAAAAGTATTTGGATCGTTAAGAAATCGTTCCTATCGCGGCAGGTGATATAAAATACCGAACGTGGCTTACTTTTACTCAATTTGTTACAATATAACCTTTTTTATTTACTGTTTCTTGAAAAATTAAAATTGAACTACTTTAAAAGTTATTGCGAGGAAGCAAGAGGGACTAGGACACATTTAATCTACTTAAAATCCTCTCCTTAAAATCCTCTCCTCCTTAAAAACGAAGGATGAAAAGAAGGTATATACGAGAGATGCTCTACGTAGGCATTCGTTATATTTAATGGAGAAAATCACATATGAACGACTCCTACTTACTGAGCTTGGATCTCTGTCCACAAAAGTGAAAGCATTTGCGCCAACTTAGAATGACTCTAATCATATTTTTACCGTCGAGCCGAGTAAAAACAACTATTTGTTTATTTGACAAGACTGTAAATATTGAGAAATTTTAATTTGCATTAACATCGGATAGGCACATTTTCATCACATGTGCCCATTTGCGAGAATTTAAATGACGCTAAAAAATGATCCATAAAATTTATTCGTTTCAGGAAGGAGACTTGAAGAGACTAAGAATGATCTGATTCGAAATAATTACCGATGGTCGCGATGATACACTCATAATATTATTTGAAAACGTGCGGAAATAAATAATAAAGAAGTGTGATTATATTAAAGACCTTGGTATCCTTATTAATTTTCTAACGGAGCTGTTTTTATAAAAAAAAAATTCTTCTTTTAATTCTTTTCAGCCAATTCTTCTCCACAGTTAGATATAGGTATCTTCTAAACTCCTCCGACATTTTCTATCTTGGGCTGTCTGTTGCTACAAAAAAGAATACTTAACGAACGATATTATAACGAAATTCACAAGAATGACCTTTATTGATATATCTTGGATTGATTGGTTAGTGTTGAAATACCAAACATGCGAAATTATTATAAAATTTTGTCTGATAAAGGTACACTTAAGATAAAGAATGAATATAATTTTAATCGTTTAAGATAAAATTTGCCTTTTACGAAAATTAAGCACACAAATCTGTCTTATGGCGGCAGAAACCTAAGTCATATATTCAGCTAAAATACTTATGAAAGCGGATAAAGTTCTCATGTAGATTTTTAACATTGTCTAAAACTAAACTTTTTGATATAGTAGACGCTATCCACGATGTTATAACTACTGAGGCTAAGGTCACACCAAAATGCTTCACTTAGTGTTAACAAGTTGATAAATTTATCTGTTATAGAGTAATAATATTTAAATAAAACGTTGTTTTTTTAAAAACTACTTAAATTTTTGTTTACTTCGACGGCGACCAGTTTCGCCAGGCTGGCTGGCATAGACAGATTGGTCCAGTCCAGTCAGTCGATGCTGAAATCGAAATTATGACAAAAGTGGATGTGGGTATTAAAAAACATCGTTTATTTTTATTATTATATTGTATATTAAATGAATTTCCATCAAAATATTTCAATAAAATAATCTGTGTGAATGTAGCCAAAGTAAAGTGAATTATTTCTCTAATATTGATTTTTTTTAATTTTTTTTATTTAATTTATTTTTTTAAAAACCCAATTGGGTTATATGGTGCAAGGTATCAGAGAAAAAAGATAAATAGATGATATAATCAATCTTTGCCCTTCTTGGAAAGGGCCTAGAGAACACTTTCAAGAGACCGAGAGAAATGGCGTGGGGGTGGAAAGGGCTTACGTCCAGCAGTGGATAGAGACAAGCTGACGAAGAAAATTTTTGAGTTCATAAGTATAAACTTCAATAAATAATTTTCTTTCTTTCGGAAAATTGAACTGTTTTTGTCAGTTCTATCATCAAATATGAAATTATCATATTTGATTTAGAAAAAAAACGCTGTATATTTCGCCTTGTTTGAGATACTCAGTAAACTGTGCGTGAAAAGCTGTCATCGAAAACAAATGTTTATCTATACAAGATAAGTTGGGTGTGCACAAAGGTGTTCTTGAACCGACTCTCGTGTATAAAATTGAATTATAAAACTGAAAAAACTTTACAGTTAAATTTTTTTTTTATCAATCTCGGTTGTATTCCAAAAATACAGGGCTAATAAATGTATTTTATGCGAAGTATTTATAAAGAACTAATTCTAACAATTTGAATGGATAGAATGAACTTATTGAACGCTAAGGCTGCGGCATTAACACTGTGGAATTCCATAACATAAACTTAGGAAATTGAAAAACTTTGTTTAATCCACTATTTAATAAAAACTATTAAAAAACACGACATGTTTCGGAGGATACCTCCATCTTCAGGTGTAAATATATAATAAAAACTAAACAAAGAAAGACTAATAAAAAACGCATTTAAAATTCGATACAATAATTCAAATTTTAAAAGTAACCTGTGCTATTTGTTATAAGTAGGTACAAATAATAATTTTTACAGTAAGTATTAATAACAAATAACAAATTGCACAGGTTAATTTTTAAATTTGAATTATTGTATCGAGTTCTAAATGCGTTTTTTATTAGTCTTTCTTTGTTTAGTTTTTATTATATTTTTACACCTGAAGATGGAGGTATCCTCTGAAATATGTCGTGTTTTTTTAATATTTTTTATTAAATAGTGGATTAAACAAAGTTTTTCAATTTCCTATGTTTAGAACTAATGAACTAATGAATGGGACAATGAAGTTAAATAAAATGAATTACAGTCAATATTATTTAAAAAAATAACAATGCAAAACACACATATAAATAAAGCAGTCAAAGTTTTTCAAAATACTTAATTTGTTTTAAAATAATATGTCCTTGTTGGTGGTTATAGGAAGAATTAATGCCAAAATATGAAGCCGTGCCTTCGAAACCACATTGAATGGTCAATCTTCTAACTTAACTTAGGATAGATAGTCTGCCTACTGAGCTGTCGTCGGAGTGTTTGCATAGTCGGAAGAAGAAATTAATAAAATGTATTGACAAGCGCCTACAGCGAATAGACAGCAGAAATAATATACGCTATCATACTCGGATAATATTGTAGTGTGTCAAGTATCAACGTTGCCTTTAAATTCCAAGAAAAGTACTTTTCGCTGTCGGATTGCAATATCACACTCTGGGAAATATTTATTTATCTTATCTTTAGCAGGAATCCAAAGATATGAATTGACTTACAGTCGATAAAGCGGTCGAACACTCGAGCGAAACATTTGGCGAAATATTTTTATTGGTCCTATAGAGAACTAGTCGAGATAGCTGTACTAATTCGTTAAATTGTATTCTTATGCACGAGAAAGAGATGGCATATACACGTATTATATCTTCATGTTATTTCTTTAAAATATAATGTATTGCGAGTCAGATAAGAGCTTCCTATTTTATGAAAAATGTTTGTTGCACGATAACAAAATGTCTTCTTTAAGTTCTTCTTAACGATTTTTTCTCAAGCTAATCGTCTAGTGGCCAGATAACTAATGCAAGTGGACTTTTGCAAGTACCTATCTGTGTAAGGGTACGGCCACACCGAAGTGCCAGAGTAGGAGTCAAAATGAACACCCGGCGAACCAACGCACATAGGTGGATTTGAATGATTTAGGCGGTCAAAATTATTTTACGGTGTATTTTGACTTCAAATCATAAATGTTATCGTAAAAAATTGTCCTTAGTAAAAAAAAAAAAATTTCCCAGCCAAAAATATAAAAAAATACTAAATCTCGAGGAAAATTTTTTTTTTATTACAAATTTTACAAACAAAAAAAAATCTAGTTACAGATTAATAATGTTGGTGCAAATAAGTATTTTAAATATGTTTATACATTAATGGACAAATTTTAATCCATGTCTGAAATATCGGATTCGGTATTCGGTACAGCTGGTAGTAACATATTCAAAAATTAACCTGGTTCTATCGTTTTTTTTTTGTTTCGTGCTACTTAATAGTGGATCTGAACTTGATAATAATCTATTATATATATCAAGGTTGCATTCCTCTCTCGAGAACTTTCTTGCGTAGTTTTCGCGGTATAATCGAAAGTGCTTATTTCTGGCTTCTGCTGCCTCTTCCGACAACTGTCCTATGGGTAATAAGGCATTTTCAATTACAGCTGCATCATGAATCAATATTTTATGCAAGGTCGGAGACATTGGGTGCCAAGTATATAACTCGACATACAATTTCGCAGTTGCCATGGCATATTCATCAAATCGTTATATTTCCCGTAGTATTTTCGAAGCATCCCCTTTTCCTCGAGCCTGTAATGTTGTTTGCGCTGCATGAACGATTACTTCTTTATTAAGCGAATAAGGTATTTCCTCCGTTTTTTTTTCTTTTAGTCTTCTCACTAGAATCTTCAAATGCTTTAGAAGGCCAACCTGGTCGAGTTTGCTTGTTTGCTGAAAGTTCAAATGTTCCTCCTAACCACTTTTCATTAGTTTTAAGAAACATTGCTTCTTTTCTATGGGCTTTCGACCATTTTTCTTTCATTGATGTTTTAAAATATGCAAATCTTTGTTTGAAACTGCTAAGATTATCTGGAGTGTCACCACAACAGGACAATAGGTGATTTTTTAGATATTTAATTTTTTCATCTAAATTAGGTAAATCTTGCTGCTGCATTTGATCGTAAAGATATTTAAGGCTTACGGTTTTTGTACCCGATGTACCAGATATACCTAAAATTGAGAATATCACACTTTATTACATTTTAAGAAAAAGTTATTAAAAAAAAGTGATGTCATCCTTTTAAAAAAAATAACTGTAATTTGGTCAACCGCAATTATCCGCAGCCAAATTTTATGTCATTAATTAGTCAAATATAAGAAGTATACAGTACAGGAACAAACATTACGCGATAGGACGCGATAATATAACAAAATGTCTTGTAAACTTGAAAATTAAGTAAAAATTTCATTACTAGACCACCTTTTTTTGAAGTTCTACAAATAATATAAAACAACTTTTAAAGTATGTTAAACACATCAACAAATATTGATTATTACCTGAATTATTCGAATCCATAACGATAACTTCGAAATATTAGGTGGACAAGGCAAAATTCTCCTTGTTTAATGTTTACACTGAGAGCGCTTAGAACAATGACGACGTGCACTTCGTTAGGCGGACAAGTTTCAACCACCTGCGCGCGCACACGGTCAAAGGTTCGTGGTTGGGGATGGTCAATTATTGTTACTGGGACATTTCTTTGGATCTAGGATTTTTTTGGTATTTTTAACATCGATTTTGAAATTTGACTTATGACCGGCTAATTCTTAACAATCCACGTAAGTGCAACGTATGGCGCACTATGGGACTGGCCACAAAATACGCTCCGCGCCACAGGGCGTGATCACAAGAGAACGATGTCTCGACTCCTACCCAGGCACTCCAATGTGGCCGTACCCTAAGCGCTCCCCGCAAGTTAATTTCAATAAGTTTTTCACGCAACCTACGAGTTTCTGCTTCCCCACTTGCGCAAGCGCCTTTCACTTTGAGTTTTTAGTTAAGTAAAAGACGCTTCGCTTAAAAGTTTGACGAAAATGTCGATTTATAATATGATAGAACACAACGTATCTACCATTTTATTTTAATAAGCCAAATGTATTTATATGATACAGGCTTTTGAATAACTTAATTTTCCAGAAGAAAAAGATTCAATACGAATCTAACAATATAATTTATCCATTACAAAACATACGTTCTTTCTTCTTCTTCTTCACGTGTCCTGCCGGGTCCCATCGACTTTAACGATTATTAAGTAAGAAAGTAGTAAGTAAGCTCCCCTGTCCTGGGCGGCGCGAAACAGCTCCCCCACAGTTCTGACGTCGGTCGAATTTCGAAGTCAGGGGAGCTATCTTCTGCGGAACCCTCTGCGGCCCTCGATTTTCTCCTTCATGACGAGCTGACGAGCTGAGTACGGTGTATTTTTTGCCTTTCATTATATGGCCAAAATATGATATTTTACTGAGCTTAACAGTGGTGAACGGTTCTCTATTTGCATTGGCTCTACGTAACACATCAGTGTATGTTATCATATCGGTCCAAGATATTCTAAGCATTCTGCGGTGGATCCCCATTACAAAGGTTCAAGGCGGTTTATTATATTAGCTTTAAGAGTCCACGCCTCTGCACCGTAAAGTAAGACCGACCATACCTAAAATTTGATCATTATTTGTCTCAGTTTTAGGTTTATATTGTCGTCACCAAAAAGGTTTTTTCATTTTATTAAAAGCTGTTGTTAGCATATTTTCTTTATTCAGGATTAAAGTGCGTAGTATCTGTGAATCGGAAGGCCGAACCCATTTAAAAATACAAAGAGAATACACAATACAGACTAATAATCATTTTAATACGACATACTTGTATACCCTATCAATATAATCTCTTCAAGTTGAAAACAGTAAATGTGGAATGCTAAAATATAACTTGTTTCACTTCTTGGACAAATAATAAATAAATAAAAGGTTCTATATTTTGTCATTGGTCAGATAGCAAGAGGTAAATCAAACAATCGTTGTTGACCAAGTCTAGAAATGGATTGGGAAGTTCACTGTTCGATCCTCGATGTATCATAATTATATTTTTTGTTTTTCAGAAAGCTCCGAGACAGGGTGAGCGAGCTAGTCCACACAGAGGCAATGTACGTTTCCAAGCTACGCCACGTGGTGAAGGACTACATTCCTTTGCTGAGGGGTGACGGTGGACCACCGTCGCTAGCAGGCCTTCCGCCCGAGGCGGTATTCTCCAACATCGAGCAGCTCTACAAATTCCATAGCAGGGAGTTCCTCCCCGCGCTGAGGGACTCGCAACAGAACCTCCTGGCCATCGGCAAGATCTTCAGAATATATGTGAGATATACCTCAAATTCTTTTACTTGAGCATACCATACTCAAGCTTCTTTGAAGTGTTGACCGAGTAAATTCTTAGTAAATCGGAAAGTAAGAGGGTACTTCCACGTGGCACATATGACATGTTATACCAAAAGTTTGTTTTAATTAAAAATAAAATTTATTGAACTTTAGTCAAGAGAACTTATTTATTAAAGTAAACACGATTGTTTATTGGTTTTACTTCGAATCTACAAGACATGCGTACGTTCTATAATAACATATGGAATAGAAAAGAGAGCTGACACCATCGGAACAAAAAGTCTTCTAAGAACCACGGAAATGAAGACTTTCCGATCCGTTGCGAGAACGACACTCCGAGACAGAATAAGAAAAATCTGCAATATAGAAGATGTCGTGCGATAGGGAAGACTGGAAAGACGCTACTGGAGAAATCATGTGGAAAGAGCATGTTCTGAAAGAGTGATAAATATAGCCGCAAAAAAAGTACCAACAGGAAATCGACCTGCAGGAAGACAGTTGGACATCTGCATCTCAGGAACAGGCTCCGAGAGAGAAGCAGAAGAAGAAGACAAAGACTTGGATATAATTTAAATAATAAATTATATAAATAGTAGTGTCAATTTGCGAGGGCATTCTCAAACTTTTTGAGTTTTTGAGTTACACGTTTGAGAATGCCCTCGCAAGGCGAAACAAATTTGACCCTACTATTTATATAATTTATTATATAAGTTGAATTCAAGTGTTTACTTTTATAAATGAATTATGGAGTTTTACAAAATACATACCTCAACTATCAATCGTCAAGAGAACTAGTGCTTACAATGTGTAAAAGATGAAACAAGGCACTCAGTTTTCAACGGCGAATGTCCGAGGCGAGAAATGACTTAACGATATATTTAATCTTTCTTTTGTCGACCTCGGATTGAGGAACAGTTTTCAAAACACCATTCGAAGTGCGGAGACTGGACGGATAATAGAAAAAACATGAGTCTCCGAAGGGACAACTAGACGCAACATGAACGCACGGCAGATTCTGTACAACTTGACAATATGGGGGATACTTCTAGGTGAAGGAATACTCTGTTTATATCATATTTACAATATATGCGATACATAACAAGTGCCCAGACTGCTAAGTCTCCGAAGAGCTCACTGAAGTCTATCGTCGACCTTCGTGGCTGAGTGGTAAGAGCTCCGACTTCCATTCTCAAGGTCCCGGGTTCGATTCCCGGCGGTGGCAGTGTGATTGTCACACTGTCATTGGTCTGGTGTAGAATTCACGTGACAATAAAATGGCGATAGATTGGCTACCTATCACATGTCATGAGAATCAATATAATAGCTAAAATAAATTGTATACAGTAATTGGGTTCAAACGACCTGTTGTATACAAGGAGAAAAAAAAAAAGAAACAATTGCGTAATGACAAATCTATTCACTTATAACATATGCAATGACTCACTGATTTATTTATTTCTATTATTCACAAATGAGACATAACAAACGAAAAACATTCAGACGACTCATTTGTACATAAAACGGTGTAACAAAAATAAAACAACAATATGAAACTAAAAAATAACATATCTCAGAAGGATCCCAAATATGTCCATGTCGGTGAGGCAGTACTCTTTCCAGAATTTGAAATATATTTTTTATGAACACAGCCTCACTGACACTAAAAATGTCCAAATCCGAGACGATTAGATTCAACGTCCGAATTGCTCTTCCTACTGGCATCACCAAAGGCAGATTGGTTCTGCCTGACGGAGCAAAGAAAAATTGATGTCGGCGCTGTCGCATGTAATTGCTCCAGAACATAGCGGTTCTCAATAGAGCTCCGAATCAGATTTAAAAAATACGTTGCCCTTAATCCTTCCCTCCTCAGTTCAAGGGAAATATACCTTAACATACCCAAGAGAAATTTATTTGGATAGAGACAAGGATATACCCCGTACTCTCTCAGTGTGTTCAAGAATTTATTTGAACCCTTTCCAACTTGAGAGAATACTGAGCCTCACGTGGTTCATTCCAATATGGTTAATAATACAAATAATCTTATATTGGTCGTCTCATGTATTTGGGGGGTTATGCCTGTTATCGAAACAATTTAAAAGTTTAATTGAAATTGAGAAAGTGGGGCCGTGTCATATCTTAATTATGATTTTCAAATGGAGAGTCAATGAAGTTACTTCAAGTGCTTTTACTGAAATTTAATGAGGCGACACATAATGTAACACGTAGAATGTTTCAAACTCTTTAAAATGATGTCAAAAATTTCAGTTCATCCCACTTGTTATTTGTAGCCGTGGCACTCTGGTTTTGGTGAAGACCACATCTTCATCAGGGCGATTATTAAAGTAATCAGGTAAAATCGTGGCAAAACCGGTAGTCAATTAATTGTAGTAATTGTCTGACAATTTACCATAGAATCGTTAAATATTGTCTATTTAATTATTATAATATTTTACAATTAAATGAACATATTTAACTAGTCAATAACTTTTTTTTATCTGTTTCGCCACTAATATACTAGTACGTTACTTGAATTAAAAATAATATCCTATAGTTGTTTTCCAATTCAAGATTTGAATTTTTTATGATATATCATGTTGAAGTGCTATGTCTGGTCTGTATTACTCTATGGCTCGGTGACTTGGACCCTAAAAGTGCACTGGTTGGAAGCATTCGAGATGTGGTTGTACAGGAGAATGCTTCGCATACCGTGGACAGATTTCGTCAGCAATTTGGAGGTTTTGAGGAGAGCCAATTGTAGTAGACAACTGCTAAAGGACGTAAAGGTCCGTAAGATTTCATATCTGGGTCACATTCTGCGGGGAGATAGATACAGTTTGCTCCAACAATACTGATGGGAAAAATTGAGGGGCATCGTGGTCTGAGAAGGCAAACGTCTTGGCTGTGCAACATAAGAGACTGGACTGGGATGAGACATGTGGGGGAGCTGTTCCAGCTGAAGCCTTCGCCAGAGTGATTGCCAACGTCAGGGGGACCTGATACGGCACGCGAAGAAGAAGATGATATATCAAGGATTTAAGTGGTGTCAGAATTTATTATAAAATCTCTATACTGAGAGGGGTTAACAGCTCGTTATTATTCCCTAATCAGGTCGTGTTCAGGCTTGAACCCCAGTTCGCTGGATGCGAAGGCGAGCGTTCTCCCATTTAGACCACCATCCGACTACCATAGAACAATCAATTTTTTTCTGTTTCTGATACAATGGTGTATTAATTGAGCATGTTATGTTTACTTTCAGGAGAAGAAGTTTACAATGTACATCAAATACTCAAGAAACAATAAGCGGTGCACCAGACTCGTGTACGATAACAAACTTTTTTTCAAAGTAAGTGTGTCTTTGTTTTAATGTGTAAATATAACTCGAATAAGCCGGCTGCAACACAATACGGTTTTATTATTATCAAACGTTATGGAAACAAAATTCTTATTTTATGTATAAAGTAAAAATACAACAAAACAGCCGACAAAGGGATTCGTGAAATAATGTTTCAAAACATTATTGTATGTAAACGAAACGTTTAATACTCATCGTTGGCAATGATGAGGTTGGATCTTTAAGTGGACGGAAATAGGCACGATAAAATACGAGTAGTATTAGTTTTAGTAAACTAACTAGCTGACCTGATGGCTCACCGTATTCCACCGGTGTGATCATCGTCTCCCCGAAGAAGATAGCAGAATAAAGGGACTCCCACATTGTTCTTTCCTGACAAACTTCTCTCACTTGCTCAACATTCATAAATCGCGTCATGCACGCATGTCAATTTCTTTAACTACATTTAATGTTGTCCGAAGGTAATAAATAGAATTTTGTATTGTTTATTTATATCTATAATAAATACAATGTATTGTACATATTTTCAAAAAAAAGTTTTTGGATTTATTTTAAACCTATTTTTATATAATAGACTCGGCTTTAACAGACACCCCCTCCCCCCACTTGGTCCGATATATAGAGGTTTTACTGTGTTAGAAGTGAATACATAATGTGAGCAAAATAACAACAACAACAAACAACAAAACCATCACGCCGTTTCCCCGCAGGGGTGGGCAGAGAGAATGGACCGCCACACTACTCTATCCTGGCACACCTCTCTAGCTTCCTCCACATTCATACATCGAGTCATACACGCACGTCGATTCTTCCGGCTTCTGACATGACCAACTTTTAATATTTGATTAATTTGGTCATGCCATGTTTTCCTCGGTCTACCTCGACTCCTTACTCCATTTACATTGTTAACGTATACTTTTTTAACCATTCTTTCTTCACCCATGCGCTCCATATGTCCGAACCAACGAAGCGAACCTTTCATAATTTTGTTCATAATACCTTCTTTCGCTCTACACTCTTTCCTAATATCAGCATTTGAGATTCTGTCGTACATCGTTCTACCGCACATACGTCTTAGGGACCTCATCTCTACCGCATTTATTCTGCTCTCATCTTTCTTCTGCCAGTTCCATGCTTCGCTTCCATACATAAGGGTTGGAACCAGAACTCCATTGTGAACGGCCATTTTCGCTTTCATTGATAAATTCTTGTTTCCAAAAACTACTTTTAAAGCTCCATTCACTTTGTTACCCGCACCAACCCTTCTTTCAATATCACTGTCCGTTCGGCCATCCGCTGTGAACATGCTACCTAAATACACAAATTCGCTCACCTGTTCCAAGTTCTCTTCATTTACACTTATATTACAAACTGTCATTTGCTCTTCCCTTTCAAAAACTAACACCTTTGACTTTCCGACATTCATCATTAAATCGTTCGACTTGCATACCTCATACATTCTCGACACCAAGACTTGTAATTCGTCCGCACTATCCGCAACGAGAACGGCGTCGTCCGCGTAAAGCAGACAGTTTACAGACAGATCACTCATCTAAGCACCAGCATTTATACCTTTAAGTTCTTTCATACACTTGTCCATATACAGATTGAACAACCAAGGGGACATCACGCAGAGCAAAATAATAAAAGGTTTAATGATATGATTCGGAAAAAATGAATGTGTGAGAAAGTATATACTAATGATGTGAACACAACAGGAAAAAGAGAGAGACTGGAAAAACGTGGCATGGTCAAATCAATCAAATATTAAACGTCGGCCATGTTAAGAATCGGAGAAGTCGTCTTGCGTTCATGACGCGCTGTATGAATATTGAGGAACCAACAGAAGTACGCCAGGAAAGAACGGTGTGGCGGACCATTATTTCCGTCTATCCCTTCGGTGAAACGACGTGATGGTTATTTTGTGAAGAGTATTTTTTTGACTTTGTGGAATTCAATAACTTTGATATTGAAAATTGTAACGTAATTCTTTTTGTTTATTTAAAAATATATAAAAGATAATCGTCTGTAATATATAAATTAATAATATATGACTTTTATGATAGAAATTACAAGATTAAAGTTTTCATTTAAAAACCCGCAGCGAGCTGAAATTAAAAATAGCACTCTTGCATAACATACGCTCCATTAATAAGAAGTGAAGCATTCTCTCTTGCAGATCTGTATTATGAATAAATTGTTATAATTAGAAATCTTTTTTTAAACCGAATCTATCCTAGGGTAATGTCATCGCAAAGAAAAATTAACTTAAAGCAATAGAATAAAAAAAGGAAACTCAAGTGTTTCTAGAAACTAATGAACAGAGGAAGGAGTACGTAACCCCGCAACTTTCTGTCCAATGCATTGCTTCCAATTTACTTCGAAGCGAAAAGCGTATTATTTACAATTAAAAATACATATTACGTAGAAAGTGAATGCGGAAATAAATATGGTTGTGTATTCAACTAAAATATGTACCAAATGTTTACATTTACATAGGAACATCTTGTACTAACAATCAACTCTAATTGCTTTTTGTGTTTGCCAATACTCTTAAATTTATGTACACTGGATATAATATGTTACAATAGCGAATTGCTTCTCTTCATTTTTGAAAAGTTGTTAATTATGTTTAAGACTATGTTGAGTGCCATATTTATATTTATGTGATGTAACTATTGTAGGTTTTATGTTTTTTTAAACCATGACAATAATTTTTATTAATTTATCTCTGTCTAACGAGTTATAACTCAGCGAGAAATATTTATATCTTTGGGAAGCATCATTTTACTGATTTGATATAACTACGTGTCTAAGTCATAGTCATAACAATGTATATTTATCACAACAATAATTGAATTTGATGTCATTTAGAACAGTGATGGCGAAGCTGTGCTTTCAAGTGGACTCAAAACATGAAAACGCCGTCCACTGATCCCTTTTTTATAATTTGCCATAAGATAATTGTAGACGTTGGACGATCAAAGTGTGCGCGGGAGATGCCTATTGGTGGCGATGAGGTTCGCAACCCGTCACACCACGTCTCTCGCGGGGGCGAAAAGAGAAGGATGGAATGCCGCATCGATTAAAGTGTGGCAGTCCATTCTTTCTGCCTACCCTCTCGGGGAGACGGCGTGATGGTTAGATAGTTGGTTGGTTAGTTTAAAAGAGGTTTAATATTTTTCTAAAAATATAAAATCCATTTATTAATACGATTTTCCTTCTTTTTTCTTGCTGTAAACCTATGTAATCTGTACTCCATAGGGTTCCTCCTGTGAGGTGACCTCCTAAGTCTTCCACGAGGACAAGTCCCGTGAGACTGATGACGTAATGCAATATAGGGGAGTCTGGTAGTGTCCATTCTTTGTACATGACCGTACCAGTACCTCCTTCATTGTCTATTCCACCTTATAATACCCTCAGCCTCACATATCCCGGTGTTCCTCACGCGATCTCTTAGATACGATTATCTGATGAAATATTATTTATATTTTCCAGCAAAAACAGAACGAGGTCGGCAAGCGACTCGATCTCTCGAGCTATCTGCTGGAGCCGATCCAGCGACTCCCGCGATACTTGCTGTTCATTAACGAGCTGGTCCAGACCCGCGCTCAGTACGACGAGGAGATCAAGGCTGGCTGCAGGGACTCCGTGATCAGCTCCAACGACAGCGTGACATATGAGAATATCCCTAACGACTACGGGGATGGGGAAACGCCACTCCAGAGCCTGCAAGCTGCTAGAGTGATGATCAAGGCGCTCTTGAGAAAAGTAGATAACGCAATAGCTATTGAAAACGTTGTCGACTGTCCGGTAAATAAAACGTTTAGTTATTCAATTTTTTATTTAATTGCTTATTATTTACTATTTTTTGAACAACAATATATAAAACTCCCTATTTAATACGGATGAAAAAGTCATTTGATAATGCCTTACAAAGGCAAAACATGCATTCCCAAAAATTATTATAAACTATTAAAAAAATAAAAATAAAAATAATGTTATTTTCTTCTGTTTCTCTTTCTCTGTCACCATACTTTGTGTTGTAGATGCTTTATTTCTCTTTTTCTTTTTTATATATTGTACTTTGTATATACAATACTTACATTAAAAACATTTAGATTACATAGACATGTTTCGGACAACCAGTCTTTCTTCAGTGATACATATTTAAAATTGTTTACATGATCTGATAGATGTTAAAAAGATTAATAACATCTGTCAGATCATGTAAATAATTTTATAATATTTTAAATATGTATCTTTACAATATGTATCACTGGAGACGGACTGGTTGTCCGAAACATATTTATGTAATTTTAATTTTTTTAATGTAAGTGTTGGAAATACAAAGTATATAAAAAAAGAAAAATAGTATATAATTTTCTGTTAAAGTGTATATTTAGCTAATTCCACTTAAGTTTATAGCATCGACCGGTTTTGGCAGCTCGCTGCCATCTTCTGGTCCAGAATATGGCAATGAGGTGTCGAAGCCATAAAAATAATTAGAAATAACTAAATATGCATTTAATTTATTTTCATTTTTCATTATTTACAACGAACTTCTACCATGAAATTTTTAATAACAACATACTTTTTTTGTCAAGCAAATCAGGGTTCACTCTTTTCTAATCATTAACTGCAGGACTGTATAGCGTTAATGCAGAGCGAAAGAATAACGAACCAACTAATTGGTAATATGAGAATTTTTGTATTTGTATTTTAGTTTGAACTTTTAAAAGAAGGTGAACTCTTACGGCAAGATGAGTTCCAGGTCACGGACTCTAACAAAAAACGATACCAAATGAGATGCTTTCTATTCGAGGCCGGTATTATATTCACAATCGTATCTAAAAAGGTATGTATTCTACATTGTTTATACAAACGTTTACGGCCAAAAGTTCAAAATAAATTCTTTAGATAAAGAATATTAAACAAAAGTGGTTAGAATTTAATTGGCATCGAGTATTTAAGTTTAAAGGAAACCGTAGTTATGAAATAACGATGTATTTGTTCATTCTTCTGCCTTGTTACAACGTTATTTTAAAGTATACAATAGTTATAAAATATACAATACCGCTGGGACTTTAGATGAGCTAGGATCGCGAAACTTGGCGGACACATACTAGGAGAGCCGACCCCAAATAACGGAAAATGGCTAGGCGATATTTATATTTGTAGCATAGTTATATTTGCAAAAGTTATATTTGTAGCATAGGTGGTATAAATAATTGCAGGGTTTTCTATGTGAAAAAGAGGGAAGTCGCAGAACGAATAATAAGTTCATCCCCTTTTGTATTCGAATGCCACTCTGGCCATCTCTCTCCATTCCCCAGCTCCTTCCATTTTCTCCCAATCTTCTTCCATGCAATCCGCCCATCTTTTCTTCGGTCTGCCTCTTGGTCTCTTATGTAAAATGTTACATAGAAAAAATCTTGTTGTTCTTGTCCTTTTTATTAATTACATATCGTAATGAAGACGTATATTTTTATTGTTAATCTTTAACATCCCTTTAATTTTGTTGCAATACAAAAATGTGTTAAGTATACGTATAAAGGGTTAAGAGCCACAAGATTTGTTTTATGAGAACTACGAGCCATTTGTTTTAAGGTTAATTTGGATTTAGAGATCATTTTTAGGAATGAGGCACAACTCACACTGTTACGTAATAAAATAATATTTTAATTTATATCTATCAATAATGAAGTAGTTATTATCTGTCATACAACATATAACAGCTAGTTATTTTTGTTGCAGACAAACTCTCTTAATGTCACGTTGTACTTGAGGATTTCGATTAAGCCTGATACAATTTGTTATTACCTTATTATTATAACAACCTAAATGAATATTTTTGTTAATTTTGTGTATAGAGGTCAAAATAAAACGCATTATTATGGTCATATATTTAAAAAGATGATTTTATATATAAAGCATCAATGCAAATTAGTATCAATCATTAGTTGCACAGTAGAGTTTATTTATTTATTGATCATTACCAAGTACGTGGTTTTAATACCTCCCAACTGGGGTAACCCGTTCTAGGGAGGCAAAGTTGAATGGATACAAATTTCCATGTCCTGAAAATCACGGTGATAATGTCATCTAGAGTATAATATTATACTAAAGTCGTATTCATTTTGTTACAGCAATTAAAAGAAGAAATTTTTACATACTATGACAAAATAGGGATGGGTGACCTCGGAATAACTCCTCCCGAGAACGACACCGCCACCAGCTTCACAGTTTGGTACCGCAAAAGAACCTCGAGTCCCTACATCATGGAGGCAGAGCAGAAAGTGCGGATGGCATGGGTCAATGACATTTCTGACCTGCTCTGGCAGCAAGCTGTCAGAGATAAAGGTACATTAAGAAATTATTTTCATTCAATAATAGTAATAATCAATAGGTTAAAATATTATAAAAAAAATATTTAATGAAAGTTAGATTTGAAATCGGAAATATCGAGTGTTGATCTTACGATGTATGAATGTAGAGGGAATGTCGAGAATTATGTCAGGACAGGGCAGTGTGGCAGTCCATCTTCTCTGCCTAATCTTCCGGGGAAACTGTGTGATGGCTAGTTAATTTCGTTTATAGGATGACTTTTAAAGCGTTGTTTTAATGAATTGATCATTACAAGGGCGCTGTAGAAATATAATATAACCTAGTTATTATATAAAATATACGAAAGGAACACTACGATGGTTTGGTCACATATAACGTATAGATTTCCATCCATTTAGGATGGCTATGAAAGTATATGTTAACGATTTAATTGAAGTAAGGAGTCCAGCAAGATCAAGAAAACATGGCATTGGCGCCAAAATGCTAGAAGTCGGAAGAATCGAAGTGGGTGTAAGATTCGTTGTATGTGGAAGAAACTAGAGAGGTATTTCAGGATAAAGTAGTGTGGCGGTCCATTCTTTCTGCTTACTCATTCCGAGGAAACGGCGTGATGGTTTGCTGTTGTCGTACAAATTAAGTATGCCAGTCGGTCAACATTTATATCAGTCTCAAACTCTGACGGGTTCTCAAAGCATTAGAGATCTGCAGAAAGCTTACTACAGGGTAAATGGCCGTCAATGTATGGATCATGTATGCTTCCATGATCTTTGGATTGTTTTAATTATATTTATATAAAAATATGATTGTTGAACATTTTATTCTTAAGTAATTAAAATATAAAAACACAAAACAAGGTGATCAATTGTTAAACAAAAATAGGTAGAATGAGTAATGATAAAACTAATATTAAAAACAAAGAAAATCTTCTACTACGATATTTTTAATGCGTGTATCTCCTTTAATTTGATAATAGTTCTGGAAAACTATGTTGAAAAATTGTCAAGATATCCTTCGACTGCGTTATCAAAATAAATATTCGCGATACTAATAATACAATAGATTATTCTTTTAAATGAATTATACAATTTGTTTTTTTGTTTTTTAGAGAGAAAACTAAAATATAATTAAAAAAAAACGTGTTTTAATAAAAAAAAATGTATTTCCACATTGTTTAAACCTTAAGTTTATTAAAATTATACTTGTTTAATATTTTTACTTATATATGCCTATAGCTAAGCACCTATTGAACAATAAAATATTTCATTGTAAAAAAGTCGGCTATACTCTTTATTTTGAAATCATTTATTACAACATAATCACATTTTATACATGATTATGATTATGATAGTTGTCACAAATAGTTTTTTTTCTTATTAGGAATACAATCAGATTATCTTTATATTTATTTGTATTTTAAACAGAGTTTGATTGCGTTGCTACAAATTAATAATAAATTTATTTGTAAAGGCTTGATTTAAATTATGCTGATGCATGTTTAATGGATATGAATATTATTAAACAATGTAATTAATTAACTGATATAGACCATGGGAAGGGACTAACATTTTAAAATAATTTTAATGAAAACTATCGAAGACGTCTGTTTTCTTCGAGTTTTATGGTAATGAAAATCGTCTTACAAAGGAATTATCTTATGTTTGATGATAAGTATAATTAATTAAATTATTATTGATAAATTAACACGAAATAAAACGCCTGTTTTCTAAAAGTGTTTATGAAAATTTAAAATTTGGGAATGAATGACGGGTGAAACATGTCATTCACTTTAAGAAAACAGACGTTTTCATTCGTATTAATTATTTAATATGGAGTTTTATATCATTGTTCAAGAAGCCATAAATCAGTTGATGGATTTAGCTGAATACATTGATGATTTCTCACAAATAACCTAAATTGTTTTACTCTCGAGAAGGATTTTTCAGTTAATTACATATCCTGAATTCCGTAATAACGATTTTTTGTGTGAATTAAAACACTGTTCATTTACACTTTGTATTTATTTTTCTCGACACGTTTTGAATAGTTTCTCCTTCATCATTGAAAGAAAGATATAAATAATTATTAATTTTTATTAGTTAATATTGTTCCCTCGATGATGATTTCTTCGAAAAATATTTATTGTTTCTTGAATTGATGCAAAACTCCATAATAAATCATTAATACGAATGAAAACGTATGTTTTTTAGAAGTTTAATAATAATTCATTTGAATGACACATCAATTATGAGAAAAATAAACTCAAAAGTGGTAAAACAGTGTTTTAAATCATAAAAAATCGTCAAAATGGATTTAATGTAACCTGATAACTAAACATATATTATCTTCATCTTATTTCTGGCTCTACAGTCCTGGAGGGACCTCGGCTGCCTCCAAAAAGTTTCTTCATCCGACCCTATCCTTAGCTCTCTCACTTACACTCCTCAGGTCTAACTCCCAACAATTGCAGGTCCTTTATAACACCGTAAAGCTAACGAAGCCGCCCCTGGTCATGTAAATGTCAACTGAACATGTATTAGAAGAATAAAATCGCTAATGATTGTTTCCCAATTTTCAGAAAAAGTACAATCAAAAAGATACTCAAACGTGTCGATGGCACTCTCAGAGGCCAGCACCTCCAAAGACTGTGGCCCGGGACCGTTTGAAGATCCCGCGGCTCCGCTCGAGGCAGCTCCGCCCTCCGCAGGTGACCAATGTACGTCCGCAAAGAGAAAGAAACGGAAGCAGAAGGTTAAGAGTAATGTCAGTGATACTCTGGTGTTCGTGGGACGAAACATGAATGTATTTTGGTCGTCGCTTAAATAGACGCCTACAGAAGCTAAAGGGTACAAGATCTCTATATAATGATGCTTGAGTTCTTCGTGAAAGCCATTTGGGCGGGTTGTTGATGGATTCGTGATGTCTTAGGGTACGGCCACACCGGAGTGTCAGGGTAGGAGGCTGGGTGAGAGTCGCAATCTGACACACTGCCACACTGTAAGCGCTCGGAGATTTCGGTGATTCTAGCGCCGCGGTGATCTTTTATGGTACTAACCACAATAAATAAATATTCAATTAAAATAAATGTGAATTTAATAATTAATTATCCTTAATTGAGTGGTTACAAATCATTAGTACCATTTGCTTCACTTGATTAATTCATAAAATAAAAAGTTTCATCGATTTAGTGATATTTGGGAATAGTATGAACTGACAGCGACGTGATTAATTCCGTCAGTCTCGGTAATTGTGGTTAGTACCATAAAAGATCACCGCGGCGCTACAATCGCCGAAATGTGTGAGCGTTTACCACAGGTGGCTTTTGATCACGCGCTTGGCGCGAAGCGTATAGTGTGGTCGGTCCCATGGTACGCTATACGTTGGTTCGCCAGGTGTTCATCTTGACTCCTATCCTGGCAATCCGGTGTGGCCGTACCCTTACGGTGCGCACAGCATATTGGGGCAGCGCTTTACTTGTTCATCTTCATTACTATCGTCTCTGTCAGAGGTATCCAGAAGTCCGTTTTGAATCTCCTGTACTGTGTACCTTTGGAAAGACTTTATGAGTTCTTTTTCGGCATTTAATCTCTCATATTCATTTGGTTATCAAAAATCCTAAGGTTTTTTATTTGGCTCTACGTGTTTAGATTTCTTCTAGTGTTTTTGTTTTACCTGTCTTTTCCTTCAACTTTTCAAAGATATCCAACCTTGAATAAAAAGAAACAAAACACAGTCTTATAAAATTACAAAAATGATCAACTTTTTCCTTTTAAAAATTTGAAGCGATTCAAAATCGTTCTTTAACATATTTTCATCAGTATACGTCTTAATTGTTGGTTGATATTATGTGAACAGTTTGGTGGACGCATTGTTTATTTGTTGAGTGTCATCATCAGGGTATAGAATTAAGTTAAATATATTTTTTTAGAAAATTATTTAGATTGTTGAGATTAACTATATCAGTAAGGATATAGATATTACTTCTTTAATAATTTTGTATTGAATATTGCTTCTTAAAAAAAAAAAAATTACGTACTTTACCCATACGGTAAATTGTATTGATTTTTTTTTGAACTTATGAACTGCGAAATGAATTACAGTAATTCTTCAAATCTATGTTATATATTTGATATTTATATATTTGGGAGTTAAGTGTCGTCCGTCGTTTATTAATATATTATTCTAATATTTAAGTGTGCAATTAATTAAAACAATACCGTAGTATTTTTTTGTTATGACAGAGTATTTGGTGTTATAATATATTAGTTAATAATGTTTTACGACTGTTTGTGCCATAAGAACAGAGCTTTTGTTGTAAATTGTTGCACATTTTTACTTCTGCACATTATCATTTTAATTTTGTAGTTAGAAAAATAATTAGGAATGTTTTTAAAATGTGATGTTGCTTTATTTCCGTTCCAATATTCGTAATGTTGGTGGTTTTGGGGATTTGTTTAACGTACCAGATAAATTAATTCACCGTTTAATATTTAACAGAAAACACTAACGAACGATTTGCATTTCAGATTCTTCGCTTCGTGGGGTTCCAGGGGAAATACGAAAGACTAAAAAATACCACCACAGAACCACGTGGTACGTGGAATAAATGATTGGGACGTGTCTACAGAGTATAAAGAAAAAATCAATATGAACTACGCACAGGCAATTTTGAATTACTTTTTGATGTCTCGGAATAAAGTTTGCACGAAAATTGCTGAAGAGATTGTAACTTTAAACTAGTCTGTGATTGCCGTCGTAATGAAAATAGATCCTTAAACGTTAAAGAAAAACGAGGAACACTGAAGACTGTTGGTAATGTCACATTAAACATGAAGTGATGTTTACGGCTCAATCCAAAAAAAAATCATATGCTGACCATATTACTAGGAAATACAAGAGAGTGCGATCTGGCCTGATATCAACGTATAATACAATATTAATAAAAAATATTGGTCCATGAATTAATATCGAAAACCAGTGTTTTAGTCAATGGAAAAAGAGTGTAAACTAAAACAATTGAAATACGCCATTTCTAAAGATAAAAAAGAATAATTTTAAATTTTGTTTTTATTAAATAAAACCTCATATATGTATCATTGTACGAATTATATTCGTTCAATAAAATGTGTTAATCACACATACGTATTGTATGTACATACTGACTTTCGATGGCCCTAAAGTGTTCTGATATTAAACAAAAAATCACTAGGAAAAAGTCGTTAAAAACGGGTTTTGATTAGTATAAAATCCATTTCTAACGTTTTAAATAATAGATAAACAAATCAAAATTATCATTTCTAATAAATATTTAATGAAATTCTACTTGTTCTTCATCTAGTCCACTTTTGGTATCGCATCGCTGCCGAAACCGGTTGGAACGAGTGGGAGAAAGCTAAATATTTATAACGTTTTTGTTTTTATTTTTATTGTATTTTAACAAGAATTTTTAATTACCAACACTATACAATTTTTATAATAATCAATGTTATCGTTATGTATTTGTGACACCTGTGATACAATTTTTTAATGTAGACAATAAGTTGAATTATTTATTATTTTTTACCATTTCTTGAAAATAACGATGGTTTGTTAAAAATAAAGTAAAATGAACAAATTGATTGCCTTTAATTCCCCAAAAAATAATATTCTCCTTGTGGTTAAAAATATTTGACAAAACAGATTGTTAATTCAACTTGCTGCTATCGTCTTGTCTTTGAACCCATGAAATTTAGAATTTATTTTTATATATCACAACTACAATAGAAAAAGAAAAAAATATTAATTATATTATCCTTCATACAAGGAAGCACTTCAACTCACATTTTCTTTAATGAATGGAATTTGTTTTCTTAGCGAGTTGACAATTGAAGCTGAACTCCCTGCCTACTAACCCCTGACTACCTCTCCGGAGAAACGGCATGATGTGGAATTAGTTAGTTATTTGATCGTCAGTTACATCTTATTAGCATAAACTAAATTAAATATCTATCAAAGGAAAAAGAAGAATGAAAACGTATGTTTGATAATGCCTTAGCAGGGCGAAACATGTCATACATAAACTTTGTAATAAAAATCCTTGAAAACTATCGTTTTTTCATTGATATTATTAATTTAATATGGAGTTTTACATCATACATTTACACAATAAGCAACGTATGTTATCTAGAAGTTTCATTATATTTTAAAGTAGCCTTTGACAATGCCTCAGCATAGCGAAACATGTCATTCTCTCATTCCCATAAAATATGATGAAACTTCTAGTATTAAATGTATATAATGAAATAATTCGCACTTGCAGAGGATGGATCCCTCCAGGATCCCTCACGTTGTGATGCATTAGATTTACGTTCGTTATCTTCCCCCCGGAAGACCGCCAAGGAGACGGAGGGATAGCTGGGAGTCAACTTCCCGAGAGAGGCCAGTCTTACTACAGGAACAGACAGGTCTGAAAAGAGAAGACGATTAATTTATAGATGCTCTTATTGAGAAAAATACGACAGTTAATATTTTTTATATTTATTTATAAAAAAGACTAATACCAAAGTTTTCAACCAATGATATTACTATTTATTTTACAATCTTCAATATGAGCAGAAAATAGCTCATTATTATGAAGAAGGAATCTGGTCGTGTCCAGGCTCGAACCCAAGTCCCCTGGATCAGAAGCCAAACGTTCTATCCCCTAGACCACCACCCGAATGTTCGGAGAAATGTGGTATAATACACTGATTAGCTCTGAGCCATCCGAGAACATTAATCTCTTTTTTAAGAAATGTGAAAATATGAATTCGCTGGCATTATTTTTATGTCTGTTGTTATCTTCTTTGTTATATTCAACAAATGATTATGAGAGTTTAGCCAGGAGATAAGAATCTTTATCCGTTAGATAGTATGCAGTTGGTTGCTCAGTTTTAACAGAGTTCACTCGCATTTTCACACGAGTTTCAATTGTTTAGGTTAGTTTTGATTTAACGTTGATACTGCAATTAAACGTGGAGTGTAAATTTTGTTCACCCTAGTGCACTGACTTTAAAAATATTCGAAATTCCTCACTGGACAAACTGCACAAGGATTCAAGTACGGGGATCTTTCTTTATGTAAATAAGACAAAGTCATTTATCAAGATGTTGAATAAAAATCAGTTTGAACGTCTCATCAAAATATTTGAGACAGAAGTCACGTCAAAAAACGAAAGCAAAAAAGTAAAACCTTCGTTGGAAATACCGAACGGACACGTTCACAATCTGATATCTAGATTACTGATTCATGTGAATGTCGATGATTCTGAAAATCGTACAAAGAAAATTCACCCAACAAAATGTTCGAACGAATTCTTAAATAAATCTAGCCCATTCAAAATTGAAGATTCGCCCAAAACATATTTTCAAAATAAAGGCTCAACTGAAAAGGGTAAGAAAGATTTTAATAAAATGAAAACTGTCGAGAATGTGTTTCAAAAACAAAAGCTGAATAAATTCATTAGCTCCAACACTGCGAATCGCAAAGAAGAAGAAAACAACGACAAAACAAAAATTACATTTGGCAATACTTCGGACTCTGATAAAACAGATGATGATTCAACAACTAATATGTTTATTATTGCCAATGATGATGTGAAACATTTCAAAAATGATATTTTTAAAAGCAATACCGATGAAAAAAAAATATTTATTTCGTCTGTGAACGAATTTGAAAATGAAGAGCCGGTTTGCGATTTATCCTCATCAAATACATCACATTTTCTACCGGAAATGACTGAATCCGACAATAAGAGTACTGATAACGAAATCATACAATTATCTGACAACTTAGGACCTACGCCCGTAGCTGAAGCTGATGGGATAGCGGAGAAAATTGAAAAGATCAAATGGTACGTGAGTGGCAAAAGTCACATTTGAATTATTTTCACTAACATGCTAAAACTAAACGAGGGTCACTCTAAAAAATGACTCATTGTGATTTTAATGGTACTTTTTTAAATCGTAGTAAGAAATGATGCTATCATCCCCAATTGCAAAAAAAAAAAATAATAAAAAATATTAAAAAAAATATATATATATTTTTTTAGAAAAATATAGCCTTCTATGATGGGGATGTTTTTATTGTGATTTCAAAAATGTACAATATGTATATTGTGTCACTCTACACTTTAAATGTATGATACATTGATTATTATATTATTTCAATATTCGTATTATTCAACATTTGCATTATACTAAGTACGTATGCAATATTAATTTAAATATTTGATAAAAAAAGTTAGGACCTCAAAAAGACAAAAATGCCTACTTACTGGAAAGTCTCAGTAAAAAAAAGATTTAAAAAAAATCGTATAAAGGATGACTATAAGTAAGGATGACTAACAAATGGTAAGTATGTACAAAATTATGAACATACTTATTTTTAACAAGAACACCATTTATGTGGGCAGCCTCTCTTCATTGATCTTCTAGATTCTGATCTTTTGAAAATATAAAGAAATCTCGCCTTTAAAGAGTTTAAAGTTTTTAGACTTTCATGAAGAAAGCAACCTGTCTTACTAAATCTATCACATATAGTATATTGTTAGAACTGTAAAATTATGGTGTTTATTTGGAAGGACAATTAAAAAAAGTTTCGGAGGTAAACTCCTCCATCCTCAGGTGCAAATATAACTAAATAAAAACCAAAGATTTCTCCTTAAATTAAAGGGTATTTAAATCTCCCAAGCTCCCATCCCCACTAATAAAATTTAAGAAAATTATTAACTTTTTATAATAAATGTAAACGTAGGTACTTCGCTTACTTCACAAAGGAAGAGAAAGAGAACTTAAAGTAAGAATAAACAGGGGTGCCGTTTTGGGTGGCTGCCTGAAAAATGCTGTTTGGAAAAATAAAAATTCGTTAAAGGAGTGCAAAATTCGAATCTTCAAGACACACGTCCGTCCTATAATGATATATGGAATCGAAACGAGGTATAACACTATCAGAATAAAAAGTCTCGTAAGAACCACAGAAATGAGGACACTCCGATCCGTTGCGGGAATGACTCTATGACGACAAATTTCTTTCTACAAGTATATTCATAAATAATGAAGGATATATGCGATGTTGACTTAATGATTTACAATATAAATAGACCCGGTGGAAATTAAACAAAATAATTAATGCCTTAATGTAAAATTTTGGGTATATTTCCACAACAAGATTTCTGTAAAACGATTCGATTTCCTTCAAGAATTTTGTTCAGTAAAAAAAAAATATTCAGTTTCCAATTTGCATCTTCGTCTCTATTGAGATACAATTGAATCATGAATTGATAAGCCACGGTGGGTGAAATCCAGTATTCGTATACAAGTATATGTATACATTCACAAAAAAATATTGTAATCATATCTGGTCTATTGTTTGGCATATAGATAGGAGTGTGACATCTCCAGGCGGCTTCTAACAATGCGCTAATGGCGGGGTAGCCATTCACATTGAGTTAAAAAGATGTTCTGCTTAATGCTTTATAAACATAAATCTCCATAGATGGCGTTAGTATGTAGATTATATATAGAGTAATCTTAAAAAGATTAACATACTCGTATGTAATCAAAATCTTCATAGATGGCACATTGAAACTGACATGTGAAATCTGACATAGGACTTTAACATATATACAACTTCCAAAAATTTTTCACACATGGTCATAAAGAAAGGTGGAATGGGGAATGTTGTAATTACATAAAGCGTGCGCTTAACCCAACCAATGACAGGTTATAAGTCCTGTAAACACCTTGATCAACCATATTCAGTTTCCAATTTGCATCTTCGTCTCTATTGAGATGCAATTAAATCATGAATTGATAACCAACGGTGGGTGAAATCCAATATTCGTATACAAGTATAAGTATACATTCACAAAATAAAAAAATACTATTCATTGTCAGTCGTGAATATAGGCGATCCCAGAAACAATGTTCTATATATGAGATTGAAGTATATATTTTTCATAGTTTATGGTGTAGTTAACCGGATAAAGCTAAATAGATAATTATTATACTTCCAGATAAGATAAGATATTATTTATAATTATTTTTTCTAATTTAGTTTAATCAGCTAGAGTTTCAGATGACTTTGGCGAATCTGAAACCGATCTAGGCAAATGTTTCGCGTGTGTTGTGAAGGTTCCGATTTGAAATAATAATAAAATGGCCAAAAACAGACAACAGTATGTAGTGTTTCTTTAAACTTATTTTGATGACTACATAAGCTCACATACACCGAATTTTGTGTCGATCGATTTAGGTCCCCCGGTTTTGGCGATCACAGTGGCGAACACTTTTTGACCACAGAGATTTCTTGGAAAATGTTAATAGAATGGTTTCAATTTATCTTATGTTCTTATTCATTACATTAATACATATATAGAGTTGTTTTGTAGTCCTCAAAATGATATAAATCAAATATCATACATACGATGCAGTTTGATACTGTTTTTTGATGTTATTTAAGGACAGATTTTATTATCTTCTTCTTCTTCTTCTTCCTTATTGCAGACCTATGTGGTCTGTTCTCCAGAGAGTTGCTCCTCCTGTGAGGTCGATTCCCAGCTATCCTTTCATCCTTTAGGAGGTCTTTCACGAGGACGAGTCCCATGAGGTTGATTATGCAATGCAATATAGGGGAGTCTGATGGAGTCCATTCTTTGAACATGACCGTACCAGTCCCTTTTTCGCTGTCTGTTCCATCTTATAATATCCTCAACCTCACATATCTCTCTTATTCTAGTGTTCCTCACGCGATCCCTTAGTGTTTTGCCTGCTATCGTCCGCAGTGTCTTCATTTCGGAAGTCCTCAAAATTTGTTTGGTCCTTACTGTGTCTGCCCTTGCTTCAACTCCATATGTTATTATTGGTCTTACGCATGCTTTATAGATTCTCAGCTTACTCTTAATGGCCAAGTCATTGTTTATCAATATTGTGGATTTTAGAGCCCCAGAGATTGCAGCTGCCTTGTTTACTTGGGCTTGTATTTCTTCCCACAGATCATTTCCCCCCACCAGGTCTATGCCTAGATACTTGAAGGTCCTGACCTGTTCTATGGGTTGTTTTTCTATAACCAGGTTACATGTTTTGGGTGTTTTGGAAAAGGTCATACATTTTGTTTTTTCGATGGAGATCGTCATTTTGTATTTCTTACAGGTGTCATGTAGTCTGTCTAGCATTTTTTGTAGATCATTATTGTTTTTAGCTATGATTATAGCATCGTGTGCATAGCAGACCACATTGACAATTTGCTCTCCCATCTTATATCCCAGTTGTAGCGATTAGGTCTCCTCTATTAGTTTGTCCATTATCAGATTGATTGATTTTTATCAATAATTAATAATTGACCATCCAACGAAAATTCACGCATTTGAAAGAAATTACATAGATCTTTATGATCCTGATGGTAACACAGAGTAACGCAAACATTGACATTTATATATTCCTACACGTAGAACAATGTAGTATATATTATTTTTATTTATTAATAATAACTAATAAATTAAGTAAATAGTCCATCGTTTTGGCCGAAGATGACAATTATTTTTTAACAGTTAAATAAATTAAGTAGATTCTATTAGTAAAACTAAGTGTATGACAGTTTAAAAACAGCCATTCACCTGCGAATCGATACTTGATAATGAACCCATAGAACAGGTCCAAAAATTCAAATACTTGGGCATAGATCTGTCATGCTAAACGGATCTCTATAATGAAGTTCGCGAGCAAACCACCAAAGCGGCTGCAATATCTGGATACTTGAAAGATTTTGTGTGGAAAAACAAGTATATGCGAGTGTAAAGCAAAGTGCGAATATATAAGACATGTGTCAGACTCATATGACTTATGGTATAGAATCGAGGGCTGACACAAATAGAACCAAAACACTATTGCGAACCGCCGAAATGAAGACACTCCGCGCTATTCTGGGCAAAACACTGAGGGACAGAATCAGAAACGCAGTAATATATTGTCAGATGGGGGAGGAAAAGAAGGCGCTTCTGGCGCGACCACGTAGAACGAATGAGCGACGATAGACTCCCCCAAGCAGCCGCAAACAACGTGCCAATGGGAACTCGCCAACCCAGAAGACCTGCGAAGAGATGGCGAGACAGTTGGAGTTCTGTGTCCCGGGAGACCTCGACGCCATAAAAACAGATCCATAGATCTATTAAAGGAGGAAGAAGAAGAAGAAAAAGAAGTAGATACTACAGTCATTTTCTCCAAATTCTCCATTCATTCATTTTAGTTTACGGAAAGCAAGAAGCCAAACTGAATACCTTACTAAGGTTACCTTAAAATATCTGACCCAACCATATACCTGACTTGTGGTTTTATAATATAAATGTCGCATTATTATAAACATATAAATTCGCATATTTATATAGGCGATTAACAAAAATATGGTTAAGTGTATGTAATAAAGCTATGTTAAAAGAAAATACACGTAATGTTGAACAGATAAACATTAAAAGATAAGATAAAGGAGTACAATCAACATTTATTTAAATAAATACGAATGAGATCGTCTGTTTTCTAAAAGTTTTATTGTAATATTGCCTTAGCAAGGCGAAACACGCGATTCTCATAAAATAAAATTAAAACCAACTATGTTCATTACTTTTTTGGCATATGTGTGTTTGAGACTGAGACTTTATTATTAATGAAGTGATATATTTCGCCTTGTTAATTTTTTCACATTTGTTGATCCCCTATTATGCCTGCTGGAGGTGATTACATCGTGAAAATGACGCTTAAAAAGGCATATTATTATTATTATGAAGGTGAAATATTACATGAAAATACATAATAATTTTCTAGAACACGTATGTTTTTCTCAATAAAAAATACTTATTTCAGAGTTTTACACAATTATTCAACCATTATGAAATAAATGCAAAAATCAGAAATCATCCCTTAGGTGCCAAGTATATATATACAATTTTAGGGTGGCTCTTAAAAAATAATTTTATATTTTAATAAGTCTCATCCCCTAATTCTTTTCCTTTGGGGGTAGTGAGTAACTGTTATTTTTGTAATTTTTATTAAATAAACACACTTGCCCCGAAGGGGGTGAAAATTTAATAAAATTAGTTGAATTCTTAAATTTTCGCAAAAACTATTTTATTAATTTTGTTTCAAATTGAAAACAAAATATATAGAAGTAAAATAACTTGAATAATGCCTAGAACTCCTCAACAATAAAGATAAGTTTTATAATATACAATAATATTAACATTAGTTGATTTAAAAAAAATGTTCTGGTCATCTGGCTTTAGCGTTTTTTGATTATACAATTCCTGTTAAATAAAAAATTAAGATGTATGTGTTCATTTGTTGTAGGGTTAATCTCAATAAGCTGAATCTTAGAATGAAGATATGCAATTGGTTTCGGATCGTAATTTATTTTTTGCACACTAATTTTTACTCGTAACTTTACAGTGATCAGAAATTACGCATCAATGAGCTGATACGAACTGAAAAGACGTATGTGGAACAACTTAGACACGTCGTGCGGTATTACTTCCCGGCCCTGAAGGACGATGCCGCTCCCTTGATACTGTCTCTCCTCAAGCCAGAAGACGTATTCTCTAACATAAAAAATATATTCAAGTTCCACTCGGTGGAACTTCTACCAGCTCTGATAAAAGCTGGAGACGACATGAATGCCATTGGGAATGTCTTCATTCAAAATGTGAAATACTTTTCTATAACCATAAAATATACACATTAATAAACTTATTGAACGCTAAGGCATTAAAACTGTGGAATTACATAGTAATATACTTAGGAAATTAAAAATAACTTTGTTTAATCTACAAAATATTAAAATAATATTAAAAAACACGACATATTTTGGAGAATACCTTTATCTTCAGGTTTAAAAATATAATAAAAATTTAACGAAGGAAGACTAATATAAAAAACGCATTTAAATTTAAATTTAAATTTCAAAATGTCTACATACAGTTAACAGTAGCAATAAATTAAACAAACTTGAAACTTTAGAAATGCTCAAGTCGGTGAAATTGGGTAAAAACATAATTAATAAGCAGATACCTACTTTTACTCCTTTCTCCTTAAATACTTTATCTACATTTCATCTCCCAAGCTCCCATTCCCAATCAAATGCAAATTAATCTTATTAATTTGTATATAAATTATGTCTTTTCAAATGTTTTTTTTTCTAAATTACAATTTTATAATTCTTTATATTATCATCATGTATTATTATTGTATAATATTATTTATTTGTTCTTACTGATAAAAAATAATTATGAGTACTTATAACAAATTGTCAAGGTTAATTTTTGAATTTAAATTATTGTATCGAATTTTAAATGCGTTTTTATACTCGTATTAGTCTTCGTTTTTTATATTATACTTTCGTTGTTTAGTTTTAATTATATTTTTACACCTGAAGATTGAGATATCCTCTAAAATATGTCATGTTTTTAAATATTTTTTTAAACAATTTGGGGATTAAACAAAATTGTTTTCAATTTCCTAAGTACACTTTTATAAATTTATTTTAATTGTTATATATCATAGATTTTATTATTGAATTTAAGCATTTGTATTTTAAGAAACAAATACACGCAATTCCTCGAATTAATACAGTCAGTTTTTTCATAGAGGTTTTCTAATACAGGATTTTACTAATAATTTTTATTAAATATTTAAATTTCAAACACTGTTGATATACGTATCACAATTTAAAAGCGTTGATTGAAATTACTTGGTAGAAGTTCATTGTAAATAAGAAGAAGAAAAAAATTTCTTTATAATATATTTCGTTTCATTCCATTCAGATTTATTAGACTTCGACCGGTTTCGTATAATTATTTTTATGATATTGTCGCGATAGCTGTTTTGCCAACCTATGTAAGCATCATCGGGTGCTACAAACAACTGTTGTTTGTAACACTTAATGATGCATACATAGGTTTGGCGAAACATCTGTCGCGACAATCTTTTGAAAATAAATAGTGATATTTATAATAACGGTGTTTCAAATTAAAACACTTAAAAATGTTAAACAATTATAGTTTTTCGGTCGAAGCAATAAATTATCCAAATGATTGTTAGTTGACTTGAATAGTTTTGTTTATTTTTTTATGCTTTTAATTTATTATTTGTTATATATTTTCATTTAGGCGAACAAGTTTTTAATTTACGAGGAATACTTGAGCAATAAAAGTAAATGCAATGAGGTCATAAATAAACACATTGCGTTTTTTGACGTAAGTACCGTTGTTTTCTAAACTTGCCTTCACTTTATGTTATTGAGTCACATTTAAATAACTTTTCAAAAATAGCAGGATTATACAATACCTTAAAATAATCTTTACGGACGTGTTTTCTTGCTTTATAATGAAGTTTAACAAAATTAATGTGTACTTTTGTTGTTAATAGATAATGTCTTTATCTAGATGAAATGTGAAGAATTTGGAGACGAATTCGACATCTTGACGTACCTTACATATCCGCTGCAGAGGTTCACCAGATACCAACTGTTTTTGGAGACACTTATAAAAAACTGTAGAAGGCTGAATGAACTTTCAGAGGAGACTAACGAAGATGATCTAATTTCCCTTGAAACTGGTTTGAACAAGTTGGTTGGCATCCTCAATGAAGTTAACGTTCAAATGATGTTGAGAAATATCAAACACTCGGAAGTAAAGATATTACTTTAATATTTAGAGATTTGTAAATGTGATATTAGTACAATTTTATTTCTTCAATAGTAATAACGACGTTCATATGTAGTAAAAAAGTTATTTGTTACTTTTTGAATAATTAGAATGAAAACATGTGTTTCTTAGAAGTTTTATTATGTTTTAAATTAATATTTTGAATATAGAATGATGTTCGTCTGTATAAAACATTATCAAATGTCTCATTTGATAATGGCTTAGACGGACGAAACATGTCATTAACATAAAACACTTCCAGAAAAAAGACGCTTCTATTCGCATTCGCATTAATTCGCATTAATCATTAGAATTAAAGTTATAACAATGATGTTTTAAATATTTCATATTGAATTTAAAAGCAAATTCGCAAGCATCTTACTTTTTGATGACAATACTGAATATTATTTAAAATTTTCAGATACCTTTGGACCAACAGGGAAAGTTCATAAGGCATGATAACTTTGACGTGACAAATCATTTGATACATAGAAAAATGAAGTGTTTTTTATTCGAAAATTGTTTCATGCTTACGGGTCTATCGAAGAAGGTATACAAAATAATATCTACTGTAAAGAGTTTCTGCTTCATTCGATTTCATATTATCTGTTATCTGGCAAATATCCGTCAGTTAACAGGGACTGAAAGTACATTCTTCAACCAGGGGGCGGTGTATAGGTGCATTGCCATCCTGTCTCTATAATATATATTTTGTAACATTTATATTCATTTACTTTCACTCAGTGAAGATAAAATATACTCATTTTAAAGTAGTTTTATAGCTATAAGATTGTGTGTCGAAGAGTTGGACTGGGTTGGGCCGTCTTTGGTAAACTGAGACATATCTTTGAAAATGATGAAATACCGTTTTTTCTCAAAAGAAAGGTCTACGATATGTGTATACTACCCATGATGACATACGGACTAGAGACGACAACTCATACAGCAAAAAGTGTCCACAGGCTAAGTGTACACAGAGGTCCATGGAAATATAGATACTTGGTGTGAGCTTGCGTGACCGCACAAAGAATGAAGAATTCAGACGCCGCACCGAATTGCTAGTTGATTATTTTTTTAGTTGTATCATATAATATGATTTTTGTGATCTAAGCTCGATATAATGTTCTGTAAGTGTAAATTTATAATTTCTCAATATTATTTGTTACAGGAATCAGAATTAGATATTTTTAAATATTACGATTCTATCCCAATGGAACACTTAGCTGTCATGGCATCATCCAAAGATGGAACTGGCTTCACAATACAACATCATGAGAAAATCAATAAAAAATATATTCTGAAAGCAGATTCTACAACGCGGAAGCTTTGGGAGAGCGATATTAGCAGGTTGTTATGGAACCAGCTGGAAAAGATAAGGGAAAATGCAAGAAACAGTGCAAGTAATACATGCCCAGAAATTCAATCGGGTATTATTTTTTATCGTTTATATATTTAACGCCAAAATTACAGAAATAATATTACCTTACCTATAAAACATGGGGAGAATTAATAAATAAATTAAACTCTCAAATAAAAAAAACAAGGGAAAATGCAAGAAACAGGTCAAATAATAGATGCACAGAAATTCAATCGGGTATTATTTTTTATCGTTAATATGTTTAACGTCAAAATTACAGAAATAAGATTAACTTACCTATAAAACATGGTGAGAATTAATAAATAAATTAAACTCTCAAATAAAAAAAACAGAAAATTTATAAAATATTCAAGGAAAAGCTTGAATCATTAGAGAATCAGAAATAGAAAATCGGAATGTTAGCGTGTTCCTACCACCGTTAGTGTCCCTCGTGGGTGACACTTATTGTAGAAATCTGAGTTCAATACCAATGTCCTAATTGTGGTGTGGAGTAGAAATAAAGGTGTGTTCTATATTTGTCAATCACACATTAACTCATTATGCGTAAACAATTGTTGTCAACACTTAAGATTTCATGTTTTATTTATCAACTAGCTGGCTCAATCTGATAAAATGAAAAATGGTCCCAAATGGTAGTATAATGTTCCCCACCTGAGGCCACTAGCTCACACCCAAGCCAACTCTCATCAGGTTCAACCGGCTCCCATCCAAGGTTACTTATTGGCACCGTCCCTCAGCCCCTCTCCAAGGCCACCCTCGACCCCTTTACACTTCTCCCTACATTTTTATTTATGTAGATAAATAAAACACGCGCGTATTCGAATGCAACTTTGTACAAAAATTTCAAAGCAATTGGTAAATAACTTTCGGAGATTTCAAATTTTGAATACGAACATTATTTTTTTTTATATACGAGTAGATTGACTCAAAGTAATTAAAAAAATTGAAAGGTATTAAATGACTTTGTGAATGATAATAATGATACTGTTTTAAACCTAAAAAATCCAAAATAAAGATATCATACGTATTCATATGATTACTTGGTACCACTTCTTAAACACATTATTTACACTATTTGATGTGTTTAAATCGCATACGGTTTTTATTTTATTATTATTATTATTAAATCAAGTATTTAATAAAAATTAACTGTTATATTATTATTTGTTCGTTATCCTTTCTACAGCTCCTGTACAAAACAAATTCGGTTATGTTTTACAGGTTCTAGTAATGCAACACAAACTGAAGGAATTGGAGTGCTCGGTTCAACAGTTGGAAAGTTAAACGACACTGAAACCCCTTCATCGACAGAAAAGGAGGAATTCGGGGATGAAGCGAGGTATTAAAAAAAATTGTTACCAATGTCAAATATACTGAAACCACAATTAGCATGAAACCACACTAATTTTCTTAATCTCGATTATATAAACAGCTACACATTTGCTTTTCGATATATTCCATAAACTAAGCGAAAAACCGTAATCCAATAAAATATTATATTAACAGTTAAATTTGAAACATTGTTGTAATATGACAATTTATTAACTTAGATTTAATGAAATTTTGACGATAGCTGTTCAGCCAGCCACATTTGGCATCTTCAGGTATTACAATAAACTCAATGCTGTCGCGACAATTCATAATCGTGATTGTATAAAAGTGTCTCAAATTAAACTAGGAATTAAATTCAAGTATCATAATGTTTCCCAGAAAACGATTACAACACATTTTTTTCATTTTTTGTTTGTTTTGTTTATGTTTATTTTTTTGTTTTTGTTGTTTTTGTTTGTTTGTTTTGTTGTTAATTTTTGTTATTTGTGTTTTGTTTGTTTTGTTTTTTCTTGAAGTTTTGTAATATTTTATGTGAATGAAATATTTCACCTTGCTGAGATATTTGATAATGCATTAGTATAGCAAAACATGTCATTCCTATAATTTTTTTTTACTAGAAAACACGTTTTCATTTGTATTTATTCATTGTGGAATTACATTGAAATTCTCTTGATAATGAAGCCATTCAATTTGTTAACAGTGACCTTGAAGAAATTGTTAAAAATATGTTGATTCAAGAAGAAGAATATATATTCAAGCTGAAACAATTAACGGAATATTTCCAATGGGAGGATTCAAAATTCAACACAGTCACAGAGGAAATATTAAACAACACAATCGATTTATACAATTTCCATTCACGTGACTTCTGGCCAGCTCTTCAGAAAGCCAATTTCAATTTATCTTCATTAGCAGATGTCTTTATCAAAAACGTAAGTAAAAAAAATCATTATTTCGATCTTCTAAGTACTAAGGAGTTGCAACGAAAGAGTATCCATGGCTACGCTCTCTGGACACAAATAATATTTCATCAATCGTTGAATTTGAAAGATGACCTTGGTTGAATGGAAAGTTTTTTGACTGCTGACTGGTCTCGGGTTGCTGATTATCACACTGTCTTTCGTCTGGTGCAGAACTCATGTGACAATAAAATGTAGATAGATTACTTTCCTGTCATATGTCATGGGAATCACTATGCTATCTATACCTTTTATATCGATTTGGCTCGCGCTGTAATGATGCAAAGAGCGAATAAAATAAAAAATGATAATTAATTTTTACAAAATTTTCACGATAGCTCTTTCGTCAGCCGAAGTTGCCATTATAAGGTGTTTAAAATTAAAAATATATAAGTATAATCATAATATTGTATAATACCTACCAATGATTCAAATTAAACAGTTAAATTGGTTGAAATAACAATGTAAATAATTTAAATTTTTAATTGTATCTCAATAGAGACGAAGAAACAAACTGGAAACTGAATATGGATGATCAAGGTGTTTACAGGACTTATGACCTGTCATTGGTTGGGTTAAGCGCACGCTTTATGTAATTACAACATTCCCCATTCCACCATTGTTATTATGATCATGCATGATACATTTTTGGAAGTTGTATATATACTCCAAATCCATACCTATCTTCACGTGTCAGTTCCAGTTAGCCATCTAGTAGTTTGCTAAATGCTAAACAATCATTCTTCATAGATGGCGTTAGTGGGTGGATTGTATAGATTAATCTTAAAAAATTAATTAGTACAATCAAATCTACATAGATGGCTAACTGGAACTGACACGTGAAGATAGGTATGGATTTGGAGTATATATACAACTTCCAAAAATGTATCATGCATGATCATAATAACAATGGTGGAATGGGGAATGTTGTAATTACATAAAGCGTGCGCTTAACCCAACCAATGACAGGTCATAAGTCCTGTAAACACCTTGATCATCCATATTCAGTTTCCAGTTTGTTTCTTCGTCTCTATTGAGATACAATTAAAAATTTAAATTAACCACCCACAGGTGAAAATCCAGGATTCGTATGCAGATATAAGTATACATTTCACAAATATTTGTAAATAATTATTTTAAATTTGAATAAATAAATTAACGTTCTCTCTCTCTCTCTCTCATCACAGCTTGGGTCTTTCCACTCATCTTCTTCCAGCTGAGTGTCCATTCATTATTATTTTAGGGACCCGGGAGAGTCTTCTATCCTCTGTACATGCCCAACCCATTTAATCTCAGTAGTCTCATGTGTGCTGTTTTGGCACTTTGTTTAGATAATGTAACAGTTTCAAGACATAAGTATATATTTAATACAATTGTTAATACTCGTTTGTTGGTTTCAAATAAGCTTTATGTTTTAGGCAAGACATTTTTCATTATACAATCAATTTTCAACCAAAGTTCCAGGAGGACGTGATATCGTAAACCGACACAAGTATCTCTGTGAGGTGAGTGAAATTTCAAAGTTTTTTGAACTTGGTCTGATTTCGAACGGTATTTTAGTACAGAATAACTAGAACTGGCAAATAAAAGGATGAGAACAGAAAAAATGCGGTAGAGATAAGATCCGTAAGACGTATGTGCGGTAAATAAGCGTCCTTGAGGTGATTACATCACAAAAACGGCGCTTTAAAAGTTAACATATTATTATTAAAACGATGTACGACAGAATTTTGAATCCTGATATAAGGACGGAATATAGAGTGAAAGAGAATACAATATAATATTTTGAACAAAGTACACCTTAACGGTGTGAGTACGGAGTCGTGGGAGACCGAGGAAAACTTGGCATGACCAGATTAATCAAATTTTAAATGTCAGCCATGCTATTATAGAAGTCGGAAGAATCAACATGCATGAATCGCTGTTTGAATGTGGAGGAAACGAGGGACGTGTGTCAGGATCGAGTAGTGTGGTGGTCCATTCTCTCTGCCTACTCCTTCGGATATGGCGTGATGCTTTGTTGTTGGTGTTGTGATCATTTCATTTTGGAACAATAAAGCAACATTATGATGATTTTGACACGTGGAAAGACTGAGTGAAAAAATCATTTAAAAAAAAGTATATGTTAACGATGTTAATGGAATTTGATATAAAGGAAGATTAAGAAAAACATGGCAAGATAAAATAAATCATATATTAAATGTCAGCCACGATATACATATATGTATGAATGTTTAGGAAGCGAGAGAAGTATGCTATAAAAGAAAAGTGTTGCGGTCCATTATTTCTTCCTACCCCTTCTGGGATACGGGGTGATGGTCAATAAGTTAAGTCAGTTAAAAGAAGAAAAACAAATAATCCGCCAGTTTTTAATTTCGGTTATTTCCTTTTCTTTCTTCTTCTACAAATAATTTTATTTTTTAGCTATTATGTTCAAAATCAGGTAACATGTCCGAGTTAAGCATTTACTTCAAGGATCCCTTCAGAATGATCATAGAGTACTGCCACAATCTGGACAGATTAAAGGGATTATCAATTGAGAACTTGCCCTCAGATTTTCCGGGGAGCGCGAGAAACCATCCCGGAGATATACATAAGCTTAAAGCTGCTAAAATGTTTTTGGAAATATTGACAAATAATATCGAACTTCAAAGTGTTTTGGAACTCATCAGAAATTCCAAGGTAAATCTAAATGTTAAAATGGCAAATATTTTCGGGTATATATATTATTTGGGGAGAAAGTACTTTTATTTTATGTTTGCACGTATTTTCATCTTTGCCTTCATTTGCCTTCACTTTGTATTGTGGATTCATATTTGATTAAATGGAATAACACTTTTTATTTTCACAACACTATATTATTATTATTATTATTTTTATTTAAAGTACACACTTTGTGTTAAGACATTTTAAACTCTTAGATAGAAAATAATAAAAAGCATTGTATTTATACTTTCGTATGAAGCACTTAATTTGTAGTGTGATAGTAAATATACAATTATTTACTTGTAAATTTGTATTCATACCACTTTATTCTTTACAAAAACCAACCGGTTTCGCTCCCGCTCTAGTGTATTTTGTAACCCTGACAAAGCACAGGCGGGAGCGAAACCGGTTGGTTTGTAAATTGTAAAGAATAAAGTGGCGTAAATACAAATTTGCAAGTGTATTAATATTATATTTAACTTTCTATTTAACTACGGTATGGTTATTATAATTGATGGCAACTAGTTTCGCTTGGACCCAAGCTTCGTCAGGGCAGTATAACAAATGTAATAATGTTGCCCCCGTGAAGCTTTGGTCCAAGCCAAACTAGTTGGTATTATAGTATTTTTATATTTTTTATATCTAAAGATTATGTCTGCAAATCAATTAAAATTTCTTCTATATTCGTCATAACTTTGTGTTGCATTGAACAATGTTTATTTTTTTAAACTTTGTCCACAACACTCACTTTAATATAAAAATAAAAATTAAAAATAAACATTCTTCGGACACAGAAGCCCTTTATCAGGGATGTATGGTAAATATTATAAAAATTAAAAAAAAAAATTCATTAATGCGGTCAGTTTTGACAGATATACAAAACATT